>BPLR01007600.1:0-29899 GCA_021605095.1 Caerostris extrusa
ATTTATGAATGCGACATGGTCTTTTGAATCTGGTTTAGGGCCTAATGAAATAACACCACCAGAAATGGGTGTATTTAGTGAAATTATTAAAAATTAAAAATTATGAATTTAGATGTTTTTTTCATACAATGACAGTATTCATATTAAATTTAAAAGATTTAATTTTAATTTTCTTAGTTACGTAATTTTTTTTTCTTTTTATTGAAATAATTAAATTAATTATATATAGGTTATATCTATGCATTTTTAATCCTGAAACACTACAGGAATTGAATATTAAAATAAGTAATATAAAAAAAAAAATTTAAACTCAGTTCCTACTTTTTTTCACTATATTGCAGAAAAGTCCTTACAAATACAGTTGAAATTTTCTTCTTACATCAGGCGCCATCTATTATTAGATACATGCAACTTAAATCTAAAAACTAAAATTAATTAATTTAATTTAATTAATGAATTAATATTTGAAAATGTATTAACATCCAGTGTCATCCACTACAAGTTAAAAAATATATCTGAACTTGAGTGGATGAATAGAAAGTATTTAATTAACGATTTTAAATTTGAACAAGATATATACAGGGAGAGTGTGAACTAATAGTAGGAATTGACAAAAAAAAAAATACCTTCATGATCTTCCTATTATCAGTGGACTCTAAAATACACCCTACAATTTCTGCAAGAACCATTTCTGAGCACGACAGTGCTAAACAGTTAAACTGCGTGTTCAGGCATACATTATTGTATGATATTTTACACTCATCCATATTCTCTACTTTTATCTGGCTGTTTCACATTTTAATTCTTTTTCCTCCATCCGTAAAAAAAATATGGTATAATATAAATTGATATAATAGTGAGTAAATCTCTCTGCCAACTGCAATGTCGAATCTCATTCATTATTTTTTTTCCTTCTTTCAATAATTCCTCTTCCACTCAATAGATGGGAACCACAATTAATTTACTGAGTTTTTCACCCCTAATCGTTCAAAATATTGTTCTACTTTTCTCTCATAAGCAGTATGCCATAAAAATTTGAAATATTTAATGTATATACCTGCTTTTTTCTGTGAGATCATTTCTCAACTTATAAATATGAACTACTACCATAATGCACTTCTCGATATGAACTTTATATTATAAAGAACTTCTTGTTATGTTTATTTTATGAATTGTAGTTATTACGAACGATACCTCATTTTATATTAACATTATCTTAATTTACTCTATTCTGATTTATGTGTATTTCTCATTTTTAACATTCTGCTTAAGGGTTTTGTCCTGTGTGACACTCTGCCGTTATTGCCTTCGTATTTCTCTTTTCTCAATAACGTCGTACGATATCGGACGGTTTCAGGTAGGGGCAGCCACACTCACCTCCTGATATATAGGATCTGGATTGTCAATTTAAACCACAAACCTTTACTACATTTCAATACCTTCAATTTATGTTGTTTTGCCCTCTTAATCTGCTGGAAACGGGGATGCAGCCATTGGCTCACGCGCCCCTTTCTTTCACCTGCCAGCTAGTGCTGCAAACTCTGACAGATTTTAATTCAAACCCACAAAATGATTTCCAATTTTTTAAACTATTTATATGTAGACCATTTATATATCGTCGTCTCGTCGTATTTACAGGATATCGTAGTGCCTTGGCCACGAAGGGGCCTAAAACTCCTATCTGCATCTGAGAAACATTGATGAAGGAAAAAGCATTGATAGTTAAAAGGAGGTGTGGTGATTGAATGTCCCATGTTAAAATACATATTAAAAATATAAGCAAGGAAAAAATTAATAAAATAGCTAATAACAAGGAGAAAAATAAAATAAAAAAGCAAAAGTTAATAAAAATAAACAGAAGAATTAAAGAATCCAAAATTTAAAAAGAAAAAAGAATCTACAGTAGGATGGGATTTTCGTTGCTAGGAATGAAGACTAAAAGCACAGAGGTCATGACGACAACTGATCCAGTTCGTCTAGAAGCTTTGCAAGTTGTGAAGAACAGCCCTTGGGCGTTTAGCATTTTTCCGGAAGATGGAAATCGTATTTCGGAAGATTACGGATTTCATCATTCGGGATGTGTTCAAGATTTGCATAGAATTTTTCTGCAAGCTTGAGCATGAATTTTTGAATGGAGGGAGGGTAAGACAGTGACGAATGTCATCATTCCTAAAATACCAAGGAGAGTCAGTAATCATTCTTAAAATTTTCTTTTCAATTCTTTTGATGTAGTATTTTGCAGCGGAACCCCAAACTGGGCTAGCATATGTGATGATGGGACGCAAATAGTACATGTAAATAATTAGTTTATTATCTAAGGATAAAAGGGATTTTCTATTAATGAATGTATAAAGCATGCGTATAGAATTATTATATTTACATTTAATGTGGTTAATATGATTAGAATATGTTAGCTTACTATCAAGGTACACTCCTATGTATTTAGTATTGTTAGTCCAGTTAATTCGTTGGTTAAATAGTAAAACATTAGGCGGAGGAATTTTGCGTCTCGTGAAGAGTACAGCTTGTGTTTTTTCTACATTTATTTTAACTTTCCAGCGAGTAAGCCAAGCTTCAAGTTGCTTGAGATATTGATTTAATTTAATAGTGTGATCCTGAATGGGGTTAGAAGAGACCGCGATTGCTGTGTCATCTACATATAAACTGAGGTGTACATAATAGGAATATCATTTATGTAAAGGTTAAACAGAAACGGTCCAATTAGGGAGCCCTGGGGCACGCCTTCATTGATACTCCTCTGAGAAGAGAAATAGTTATTGATTTTAACAGAGAAAGATCTATTATTGAGATAGATTGGAATAAAAGAATAATGTAGAGTGGAAATTTGTAAGCGTGTAATTTGAGAAGTAGACAATCGACTCAGATCCTGTCGAATGCTTTTGCAACATCAAGGAAAACGACTCCTGTTAGCATTTTATTAGATAGACCTTCAGAGATCAATTCCGTTAGTCGTAGTGATTGATGAGTGGTGGAAAGTTGAGGGGTGAACCCGAACTGATGAAGAATCATGATAGAATATTTAGTCAAATGAGCTTTGATTTTTTTTTTTAGAATGATAAATTCGGTTAATTTACTTAGAGTGGATAGGAGAGAAATGGGGCGGTAACTAGAGGGATCAGAAGGATCTTTTCCAGGCTTAAGAATGATTAGAAAGATTAATTGGCTGGAATTGACTCTGAAGACTCTCCGCGAGAATTTCAATTTTAATTTCGTTCTTTGTAACAGGAGACGAATTCGGCGAGTTAAGCGCGATTATATTATGCTTTTTACCTTTTAATTGTTTTATAGCTTGCCAGATAGAGCCATCAGCAACGTCCAGTGTCTGAAGACGATTGGTCCACGTGCTTTGGGTGAACACGTAAATAGCTTTAAGAAGCTTGGCTTGTGCCCTATTGTAGATGGTTTTGGTGGAGTGATCGCGATAGAATTGCCAGTTTTTACGTGCTCTGTTTCTTTCACAGGAGAGTGTGACCATTTATATAGTCAGTCAGTTTGAGGTTTACGGAGTTCCGTGGTCTTATATGGGCCTAAACTCCTAGCTGAGAGTAAGTCACATGGTGATGTAAAAAACAATAATAAACAACAAAGCAGTAAGTAACCAAGGTCTGTCCCAAATTACCAGATCAAAATAAAATAAAAGAGCGACGAGTAAATCAGAGAATTTCAATAATAAAAAACATAAATTAAGAAAAAGAAATTTAAAGTAAAAGTAAAGAAAATAATTAAAGAATAAAACAAAAAATAAGAAACACCACAGTATGGAGTTGCAGCTGCTAGAAATGATGACTAAAGGAACAGGCCAGGGTGCCCTGACAACTGAGCCGGTTCTTCTAGGGTAATTGTAAGTTATATAAGACCGCCCTAGGGCGTTTAGCATTCTCCGGCAGAGAAAAATCATATCTCGGAAGATTACGAATTTCTTCATTCGAATGTGTTCAAGATTTGCATACAAATTTTCCCCAATCTTGAACACATAATTTTGAATAGAAGGGAGGGCAAGACTATGACGAATGTCATCATTTCTAAAGTACCAAGGAGAATAGTTATCATACGTAAAATTTTATTTTCAAGAGTTTTAATTTAATTAATGTGATACCTTGCCGCAGAGCCCCAAACCGGACTGGCATAAGTTATTACGGGAAGCATATAGTACACGTAGATTAGTAATTTATTTTCAATAGAGAGGGGGGAACTCCAATTAATGAAGGGTTAAAGCATGCGAAGACATGTGTTAAATTTCTTTTAATATGATTAATTAATATATGTTAATTTACTATCAAGGTAGACTCCCAGATATTTAGCGTTAGACCATTTATATATATGTATTCATTTGCGCTTATAAATAGATTTTCCATTTACTTTAAAATTGGTGATAAAAAGGAATTGACATTTATCATTTTTTTTTTCCAAATCACTTTGTATTAGTATATATTAGGATTTCCTTTGCTATATTATACTTAGAAATGAAAATTTAATTCTTGATTTCCCGAATTTGAATTCTTCAATTAGTTCAATAAATACGACCTAAACTATCTTGAATTATTATTCTTAATTTTTAACTATTCCTTTTAATTCACAATCATTTCTTATTATTTTGTATTCAAACATACATCCTAAGTGCGTTTCTTCACTCAGATTGCAAGCGAGTAGTACAATAGATGTACGATAGTGTAGATGACAGTCCGTCGGTATGGAAATCGCTGGATCAGGAGATCGAATCGCGTCCGTTTTCCCCTCTCCTAACGTTTTACTAATACCGTTTTAACTCACCAGCTGGCGCTGCAGATTCGGCACAGTGCGAAGAACTTGGCTGCTGAAGCAACCACCAACTACGTGCTATCTTGTGCAAAGTAGAAGCATTACGAATAAATGCTTTGAAGAAAAAAAAAAGAACAGGAAAGGCTAATAAGAAGCTTGCGCAAAAGATCAAAAATTTTTGATGCAACAATAATTTCAGATAAAATGAAAGCAAAAAAAGAAGAAAAACACAAAATTTAAATAAATATATAATATATATATATGGAATTTACCGAGCAACGTGCAATATTTTTTCCTTGCGTAATTTTTTTTTTTTTTTTTTCTGGGATTATAGAATAAAAATACGTAGATATATAAGGTTACAATTAGAGCTCATTATTAACCTTACAGTCATCGGTATTATTTTTTATTTATTTATAAATCTTCTACTTTAAATTAATACTTTGGATAACAGAAGACAGCTCTATTTCAACGGACTAGCATACAGGTTTCGATAAAATAATTATTAATGCAATTTGATTCATGATTCTTTTCTTGAAGTTATATAATGTATAATATGATGTAATTATATCCTTTCTAATTATTTTTAAGTTTCTTATTTGAATTAGTCTTTTTCTCCCTAATTATTTTAAATATTAAAATAATTATGGATAAATATATTATTTATTCTTTTAAGAATATGAATGAAATGCTAAAAGAAATAATGTATAATAAACAATTTTAGAAAAAAAAAAAATAATAATAAAAATATAACACTAATAATAGAAATGTTTTTTTAATTATTATTTTCTGTAGCCTTCAGTTTGTTACGTCTAATATTAATGTTGCGTTTTCAATTGCTTTCTACTGTATTTAGAACATCATTTTCACTGCAGATAGTGTGGAACTAAAAGCTCTATTAAAGTTATTCCTAAAAGATGTACGGCTTTAACTCCAGATGTATATAATGTATTTTTAGAATTGTGTTATACATTTATTATTAATTATTTAATTTCTAATAAATACTTATTTTTAATTTAAAAAAAAAAAAAACCTCTACTACTTTTATGCAGAGGAAAAAATACTATAAAATTTTTTTTTCAATTTATAGATCTATTTTATTAAACTGAAATTATTATTTTTTTATTTCTATTTTACAATTCAAAAAAAACTATTTAAAATTAAAAATAATCTGTATTTTAATTTGTACTTGGTAAGAAGATGCATAATTTCTGCTTCAACTGTTTAAAATATATTACTATTTTTAATTTTGATAAATTCTCTTCTACTTTTATGTTGATGAAAATTATAGTAAAAGTGTTTTCCATTTATTAACCTGCTTTTGTTGATAATTTAATTTTTTTATTCCGCTTTTGTAATTCAGAAAAATATTTAAAATAACCTGAAAATTGTACTACTTATTATGTGCGCTTGTCCGCTGTCAAATTGGAGAATTATGTTCTGCTGTCAAATATAACTTCCTCTCCCCTGAGAATAAAATGCCGAAAATATAAATGCAAAATTATTTACCTTTTAACTTAAAATATGAATATTTAAGCTTACATTTATAGTTAAATAATTTTTTAATCGTCTATGTCTAATCACAGAAGAGAAAATTTTTAAATGAAAAAAAAAAAAATGTGCCAAAATTTATATATAATATTGTTTTCAACTTATATAGTTAAAATATATTATCAATTATTTTTGAAAATTTGGTTTTTATATATATATATTAATGAGAAATATTCGTATCAATGAACACTTTATTCATAAAAAAAAAATAAACATCTGCAACATTTCAATTATCAATTAGGTGTCGACAAACGGGCGGGAAGAGATAAAAGAAATTAGGTAAAATGTTTGCAGAATAAAGAATTCTTCAAATAAAAAGAAAGAAATTAAAAAATTTATTTAATTAATATATATACATATATTTCTATATACGACAATCCCATTTTTACTCGTCCTTTGCTGTTTTCATATTAATAAATGCCAATTAATTGCATAAATCTAGTTTTTAAATTTTCTATGAATTTATTCAAATAAATATTAAAAAGGATTAAGAAGATGTTAATTACTATGAAAAAAAATTATAAGGAGATACCATATGCTATTAAAAGGGAAAAAATAACACGGTCCAACTTTTGATTGACTAAGGCAATAGAGAAGGGAATTTAAATTCATGGCGCCCTCTATTGTTTCCAGGAGAAACTATGAAAATCTTTAAAGATTTAAAAATAATAATAAAAGAAATTGTATATATATGCATATAATACAATATATTGTATGAATTTTAGGAAATTTTCTCTATGAAAATAAACACTTTTTATAAAATGACCCAAATACGCTTTCTATGAACGAGGGCGCTACGATCGTTGTACGAAGTATAACGAGTTTTTCCTTTTTTTTTTTTTTTTTTTTTTTTTTTTACAGTATTTGAAAACTATAAAATGAATTGTGTTTAAAGTTAATAGAAACAATGTGAAATAAAACTAAAAAAAAATTAAGGGCTTATGAGAGTGAAAGCTAAATATAGCGTGCTTAAATAATTAAATCTATTTTTTTTTTTTAAGTTTGTAAATATTTTTAAAAAGCTTTATTTCATCATGTTTTGTTTCATAGATTTACGATTTCATATAAGTTAAACCCTTATTTGATAAAAGTCTGCTTTAAATTTAAATTTTCTATAATATCATTGTACGAAAATCTTAGGACACCTTGAATCTGACCTTGACACCTGAAATCTTGACACCCACCACGTATTGTATCTAAATTCCATTTAAAAAATTGCATTAGTTGATAAAAAGCACGTTGATGAAAATGCTTACTGAAATATTCACTGATTTGTGTTATGTTCACTTATCTACCACTTTTTTTAGATTTCATAATAAAAGTAAGTATATATACCTTACAAGATTGTTGCCGTGCAGCGTGGGTCCGAGAATCTCTTGTGGCTGTGTGTTGTCCGCTTAAAAACGGCAATGTTCAAGTGCCCGTTCGTGTAATTCGAATGGCAATGAAAAATTTCGGAATTCGGAAAGCGTTTCATTATATATATATAAAAAAATAAAATAAAAAAAAAAATAAATAAACACGTGAATTTGTACGTGTAAAAGACAGCGAAGAGATACTTGGAACTACGCTTTTTGGTATCAGTTTTTGATCTACGATTTTTTTCTTAATTTTTTCAATTTTATTAAATTAATCCTATTGTTTTTGTTAACAATATTTCGCAAGGCAATCATCGATTTAATCTACAGTGAAACAAAGGATAATCTAATAAAATAAGAGAAATGTTTTTTTGGTAGGTGTCAAGTTGTCCTCTACTATAAAATATTGTCCTAGATATAGCAAACTTTTAGTCATCGTATTGACTAATTCAGAATATGATGTTTTTACAGAAGTTTTATTTTGAAATATATTAAATGAATATTTAACACATACATTTATGCAAAGTTTTCAAAATATTATTATCTTAAATGTATATATATATATATATATATACCATTATATATATATATATATTATATATATATACCATACCAATTAGGTGTGTTAGAAAATAGGTTGTGTGTATTTGAGAAAATAAAAATAAATGTAACAAACGAGTGGGGAAAAAAAAAAAAAAGAAATTACATCGAATTATTAAAGTGGAGAGTAAAGAATTCCTAACAAATTTCCTTTATTTTCTGAAATTAATAAAACTAGATAATTTTATACATGACAGTGCGATATGTACTCGTCATTGCCGGTTTTCACATTAATCAATGTCAAATGTTTATTATTAGATGTACGGATGAAAGCTTTTAATTTTTTAAAAATTTATTTAAATGAATATTAAAAGTTAAAAACTTCTAAGTCATATGAAAAAAATTAGAACAAGTTCATATATGTTATTAAAAAGAAAATTTTATGCTCCAACTTTTCTGATTGACTGAAGCCATAGATAAGCGAATTTAGCTACATATATTTAGCTAGTATATATTTCTATCTACGACAATCCCGTTTTTACTCGTCGTTGCCTGTTTTCATATTCATCAATGTCAATTGTTTACTGTTAATTGCATAAATCCTAGTTTTTAAATTTTTATAAATTTATTTATATGAATATTAAAAAAGGATTAAAAAGTTGCTAATTACTCTGAAAAATTATAAGGAGATCCCATATACTATTAAAAAAAAAAAAAAAAATAACACGGTCCAACTTTTTGATTGATTGAGGCAATAGAGAAGGGAATTTAAATTCATGGCGCCCTCTATTGTTACCAGGAAAACTATGGAATAGTATTTAAAGATTTAAAAATAATAATAATAAAAAAAAAAAAAAAACATATAATATAATTAATTATATGAATTTTAGAAATTTTCTCTTTGAAAATGAACACTTTTTATAGAATGATCCAAATACGATTTCTATGAACGAGGGCGCTACGATCGTTGTATGAGGTATAACGAGTTTTTCCTTTTCTTTTTTTTACACTATTTGAAAACTATAAAATGAATTAAATGTTGTTAATGAGTTCAAAAATAAATGTTTTTATTGAGTGTCTTCTTTAAATATAATTGTATTTAAAGTTAATAGACACAATGTGCAATAAAACTGAAAAGAAATTAATGACTTGTGCTAGTGAAACTTAAATTTAGCGTGCTTAAATAAATAAGACTTTTTTTTTACGTTTGCAGATATTTTGAAAAAAAACTTTATTTAATCATGTTTTGTTTCATAGATTTACGATTTCATATAAGTTAAACCCTTATTTGATAGAGTCTGCTTTAAATTTAAATTTTCTATAATATCATTGTACGAAAATCTTAGGACACCTTGAATCTGACCTTGGACACCTGAAATCTTGACACCCACCACGTATTGTATCTAAATTCCATTTAAAAATTGCATTAGTTGATAAAAAAGCACGTTGATGAAAATGCTTACTGAAATATTCACTGATTTGTGTTATGTTCACTGATCTACCACTTTTTAGATTTCAGAATAAAAGTAAGTATATATAACTTACAATAGGCAAAGGCAAGCAGCGTGGGTCCGAGAATCTCTGGTGGCTGTGTGTTGTCCGCTTAAAAACGGCAATGTTCAAGTGCCCGTTCGTATAATTCGAATGGCAATGAAATATTTGAAATTCGCAAAGCGTTTCAATATATTTATAAAAAATAAAAAAAAAAAAAATAAATAAATAAACACGTGAATTTGTGCGTGTAAAAGACAGCGAAGAGATACTTGGAACTACGCTTTGGTATCAGTTTTTGATCTACGATTTTTTCTTAATTTTTCAATTTTATTAAATTAATCCTATTGTTTTTGTTAACAATATTTCGCAAGGCAATCACCGATTTAATCTACAGTGAAACAAAGGATAATCTAATAAAATAAGAGAAATGTTTTTTGGTAGGTGTCAAGTTGTCCTCTACTATAAAATATTGTCCTAGATATAGCAAACTTTTAGTCATCGTATTTATTAATTCAAATATGATATTTCGTGAATGTGATGTTTCTTTAGAAGTTTTATTTTGAAATATATTAAATGAATATTTAACACATACATTTATGCAAAGTTTTCAAAATATTATTATCTTAAATATATATATATATATATATATTAATAAGGAGATATATATTCACATACTTTATTCATTTGACTGAAATAAAATAAGCAAATTATCTGATTATTTGCACCATACCAATTAGGTGTGTTAGAAAATAGGTTGTGTGTATTTGAGAAAATAAAAACAAATGCCACAAACGAGTGGGAGAAAAAAAAAAAAAGAAATTACATCGAATTATTAAAGTGGAGAGTAGAGAATTCTAACAAATTTCCTTTATTTTCTGAAATTAATAAAACTAGATACTTTTATACATGACAGTGCGATATGTACTCGTCATTGCCGGTTTTCATATTAATCAATGTCAAATGTTTAGTATTAGATGTATGGATTAAAGTTTTAATTTTATAAAAATTTATTTAAATGAATATTAAAAAGTTAAAAGAAAATATAAGTGTTCATAAATGGATAATTGATAAATATTTGTTAAATAATTTATGTACTTTTAGAGCATTAATTTAAAATTTGATGTTGAATATGCTAAAATGCGTTTTCTTCCTTTAGCTAATATAAAATTTTGCTTTAAGTCTTCAAGAGTTTTGAAATTGCAATTTTATATAGACGCATTATGTTAGTATAAGTACGGAAAAAGATAATGATGATATATTGAAGTTGGGCATTCATGACAAATTATTGCTCATCATTGGTTTAGAATAAAATATTAATCTAACATTTCAAATGCAGTCATAAAGACGAAATATTAGAATGCGAATATGTAAACTGATACATTTTTTTCCAGTAGACTCTCATAGTCTTATAAGCAGTTTCTTATCTAACTGCATGTAATATTTCATAAAAGAGGTAACCTGGTTTTAAAAAGAGATTAATTTTGAGTATCGCATATCATATGAGAAAATAAAAGTTAACTGAAAAATACTGTCATGAACTGTTTAAATTTTGACTCATGGGCAGAAAGTTGCTTCTTACATGAACTGTAGATGGTAGTAGCTGGTAAAAATGAGGTGTAAGGGATGCCATTTTTACTGGTAACCAGAGGTGAAACATTTGGTTTGTCGCTCTACTGTCATTTGCGCATACTTTAGGGTATTAGACCAGGACCTACACTTTAACGTGTATTCCGAACAACTACCAAACATCCATGCCATCATTAGGATATGAACCTGAAGCCTGTGATACAAAAGGCCAGAGCGCTAGCCAGTTGATCATCATGTCGATCACAGGTGAATAGCAAAGAGTCGGGAAACGAGCATCTTTGAAGGACCCAGAACCAGGAGTTGGTTTAAAAATCCGAATCCCGATATTTTAAAAAAAAAATAGTTTGAATTTTTTTCAAAATCCTAGGAATTAATATTTAAATTACATGTTAATGAGCCAATTCAATTGTATTTTCATACTATAACCAGTAGCAGAGACAGTTACATCTTCAGCAGCATACCAAGCAAGTTCTCATCACTGAGGCTCGTCAAAAGTTATCCTTGTTCCATAATGGAAAAAATAATTTAAACTATTCTATTATCAAGAAAAACAAAATTTAAATTACATATTAATGATCAAAATAACATTGTATTGAAAATATAACACTTTTGTCTTTAAATTGTACAAGTTTCTTTTTGGTTATCTTAAGCTATTCTGCAAATATTTGGTGCCATGTTTATTGGGTACTATAATTTTTATGTATAATGCTGTTTTTTATGAACAAATTTAGATTACAAAGACATATTTTAAGTGAGTACAAATACTATACTCTTAGAGTTGTAAAAAAATAATTTTTGATGCAAAAACTGCCTTTATATGTAATAAAAAACATTGAATTTATTGTGAATTATCTTCAAAACCATTAGTAAAGATTATAATGCATACAATTTCATAAAAGATACCGGAGTCAGTATAAAATATCTGATTCTGGTGTCAGAATTTTTCTCACACCCCACCCTTGCTCGCAACCCTACAATGTAAACTGAACGCAATGATGCATTTTACATGGAATTGTGACGCAGGTTTTTCTATTGAAGAGTGTTATTTTCTTTGTTCCCTAAAACAGTTCGTTATGTGTGAAAGAATTGTGTATGATCTTAGAAATAATTGATTAATTTTATTCACCTTAAACCAAATTTTACTATCTGGTGTTAGAATTAATCCTTGTATTTATAAGTAATTTAAATTATATCGAAATTAAGATAAAAAATAAATTATTCAAAAACGGAAGATAAATTTTTTAAAAAGTATCTGTGGCAAGTTTAAAAAATTATGCATAATTTTGTAGTAATTCTATAATAAAACATAATTTTGTAGTAATTCTATAATTAAATTGATACGGTCTATTTCTCCAGCTGCCTACAACATACACTGAAGTGACAAAAGTCATGGGATAGCAATATGCAAATTTTCAGATGGCAGTAGCATCGCGTAGAACAGGTATAAATGCGCAGTGCTATCGCAGAGATTTCATTTCTGTTCAAGTTATTCATGTGAAGAGGTTTTGACGTGATGATGACCGCACGACGGGAATTAACAGACTTTGAACGCGGAATGTTAGTTGGAGCTAGACGCATGGGTCATGCCATTTCGGAAATCGTTAGGGAATTCAACATTCCCAGATCCACTGTGTCAAGAGTGTGCCGAGAGTATGACATTTCAGGCATAACATCCCACCATGGACAGCGCAGTGGTCGACCGCCTGCACTTAACGACCGAGACCGGCGACGCCTGCAAAGAGTCGTAAATTCTAACAGACAAGCAACACTGCGTCAAATAACCGCAGAAATCAATGTGGGACGTACAAGGGACTTGTCTGTTAGAACTGTGCGGATAAATTTGGCTTTCTTGGGCTATTCCAGCAGAAGACCGACTCGAGTGCCTTTACTGACAGAACGACATCGCTTGCAGCGACTCTCGTGGGCACGTGAGCATATCGGTTGGTCCCTAGATGAATGGAAAACCGTGGCCTGGTCCGATGAGTCACGATTTCAGTTGTTAAGAGCTGATGGTAGGGTTCGAGTGTGGCGCAGACCCCACGAAGCCATGGACCCAAACTGTCAGCAAGGCACTGTTCAAGCTGGTGGTGGCTCCGTAATGGTGTGGGCTGTTTTTCATGGCATGGACTTGGTCCTCTGGTGCGACTGGACCGAACATTGACTGGAAATGCTTATGTTCAGCTACTTGGAGATCACTTGCAGCCATTCACAGCAACTGTTCGCGATTGGTTTGAAGAACATTCTGGACAATTCCAACGAATGATCTGGCCAACTAGATCGCCCGACATGAATCCCATCGAGCATTTACGGACATCATCGAGAGGTCTGTTCGTGCCCAAAATCCTGCACCATCAACGCTTTCACAATTATGGACGTCTATCGAGACAGCATGGCTCAATATTCCTGCAGAAGACTTCCAACGACTTGTTGAGTCCATGCCACGTCGAGTTGCTGCACTTCGCCGGCCGAAAGGAGGGCCGACACGATATTAAGAGGTATCCCATGACTTTTGTCACTTCAGTGTATACTGTTATTATGAGCAAAGAAACCTATGTACTATTAATTCGTTAAGCCCCACAGCAGCCTCATCTCTTATAGAGGGATGTTGAAACATGGAGAAATAGATACAAATGTCTTATATCTGGACATTGAAATGATTTACATCCGCATTGAAATCCGCAACAGAAACAGCATTCAGCTTCATGTAATCTATGCATGGACGATGCATTTTGTTTGATTTCGGTACCAGAACGGGGGAGACATGAGGAAGCTCGTAATCTTCAAAAATTCTTCTGCTAGAAGCTCGTATATTTCTTGTCTTATTATTTCTTTCTTTGCGAGTTTCATCCTGTAGCTTGGCATCGTTACTGGTAAGTGATGATCAGTTTATTCCCATATTCAACGAAATGAGTATGTTATCCCCCACCCCCCCACCCCCTCCGATTGAAAAATGTTTTCGTATTTTATTCGTAGGGAATTAAATTATTGTTGTTTGGCGGAGAGGTGTGTACCTTCACAAGGGTGTGATTCAGTTTTCACAGCCTAAAAAGAGTATTAATTTCGAGTGGTGTTTTTTATGAAGTTGCACTTTATTCGAGGGGATTCCGGAGAAATATCATTATCCTCTTTGTAGTTATTGGACGATCTCACTGCTCTTGGAAAATCTGAGAAGTGTAGGATTTACTTCAGCATTTTTTATGGACTACCATTTCAGTAGGAATAATCCATCTTTGAAGCTAATTTTTCCCAACTGTATTGAGTATCTCAGTTCTCTAAATAAGTCCAACAGCAAATATCAAATAATTTTGTTAACGAAAAAGACAGACCGTGCTCTTTTAGAAGATAATGTAGTTTTCTGCCTGCTACCGAATGTAGCGCCAGTATCAGTACATACTGAAAAAAAAAACAATATTTACAGTCTTGTTGATTTAGGATCCATTACATGTCATTATTGGGCCGACTAAACATACTTCTGATACTTCCGTTATCTTCTTTATCTGTAAATACAGTAAATTATTTTTTGAAAGTCTGTTTTTTTGAACTGATAGTAAACGGATGGTTTATAACCTGCAGGGTTAAATTATAATTATTAATGAGACTAGCCTGATTAGTTGATGTTTATACGATTAAAAATATATTAAATTATTTGCGATGAATAATTTAATTATGACGACCATGTACTTAGTTTAAATAGCTACAAGAGGGAAACGTGGTATTTATCATCATCTGAAAAAAGGGATCAGAATAATTTACTGTTCTCGGTGAAAGGGGCAGGAGTTTTATTCCTGTAAACATCAGGAATTCCTTTAGAGTTGAATATAGTGGGAAAACTGAAGGAGTTGTAATTGTAGGTGTACAGAGTACCTTAATCTCGCTACGATCTCTAACTCTGGTCTATTGCCCATTCAATTAAGAAAAAATTAAGAAAGAGGAAATCTATAACCTGCGAAGTATTGATAGTAAGAAGATGGTTGAATTGCAAATGAGCTATTGCTGTATTGGAAGAACAGATGGATGTTGTCAGTGGAAGAAATCTAATAAATGATGTCAAATAACAGATGTGGCTGTTTTTTATCACACAGTACACTGAAGGAAAGAGTGATTCTTGAAGGACTTAATATTCTGCGTATTTAGCCAAGTGTAAGTGAAGTGATTACAAATATATCTCGGAACTTTGTATCTAATCCTCAGTGTTTTGCAGTGCGGGACGAACATCCCATGAGTAGTCTACTCATGGATGGAGGGAAAGGGGCAGCTTCTGTTGTGGTGGAACACCCGTAAGTAGAAGTCTGATTTGACTCCGTGTCACTGAAGGAGGGCAGTGCCTTCCAGGAGGACTTTTCAGAAGATAACTACCTGAATTTGCATATTACACGAGAGGAAATCCGGAAAACACCCACCAGGTAATCCGACTCACAAGGCAAGAGGCTGAACATCACAAACGCCATTGAGTATTCACATTTCTTGAAACTGTGTCGACAACAATGTCGCCAACGGACTGAACATCAGCCCTCATGCTCACCAGCCGTGCACTTTGCCACTCGTCGGGCATACATCTTGGAAAGTTAAAATTGCAATGAGATTATGCCAAAATAAATAAACATACTAAGGATCTTGGAAATAAAAATAAGTTTTAGAATCATGAGTTAGTTAATAAGTTTTTAGAATGAAAATGTTTCGCATATCATTCCAACAATTTATGTTTAAAGAAGAATAATTAAGATAGTATTCAATAACAAAAATTCGTGAAATGAGAATTAATTTATTGTCTCCAAATAATCTTCTAGAGAAGAATAACAAATTTAAGAAGATTTCTGATGAAATCTTTACAGTCAATCCAGATATGCTGTAATATACAAATAATTTTCCGATAATTAAATATATATTCATTCCTTTTGAAAATGTTTCTGAAGTATGATTATTTAATTTGACGCTGTAGATATTTTTTTGAAAGATGACGAAGTTCTCACATATAAACAATTTCGCATCTAGTCTTTTTTTCATTACGGCGTGAAAATGTTTTTGTTAAATCAATTATGCCATCATCTTTTGCAAGTTTCGATTACAGCTAATTTATTTAGCTCAATTTGAAAAGGTTATTATAAAGTTACGTTTTCCATGAATTGCTTTAACAACCAGGGAAAAGCACGCACCCACTATCTTAACATATTTGTTTCTTGTCTCTTTGCACAAAAACGTTAAGGGAGTATGAAAAAATTGCAGAAAAGTGTGTAGAAAGAGTTAACTGATACTATGGTTTTTAACAAATTTGTAGAATTATAGGTAAAAGGTAAAATTTTGGGATGATGCTTTATTCATAATAAATATAATTTACAGTTTAAGGTGTTGTTTTTTTTCTTAGTGCTTTTCGTAACTTAATATGAAGAGAAAATTTTTTGTCTTCTCAAAGTAATAAAAAAAAAAAAAATCTTTATAAAAAGAAATTATAAAATCGATCCCACTAGAAAGCCACAAGTTTGAAAATACAGGCATTGATAACACCAAATTATTATTATTATTATTCATCGTTGCCCATCGGTAGGCCTTGTGACCGATTTATGTATGCCACGAACAATCAATAATAAGAGAAGAACATTGCCTTCCAGATGAACATTTAGTGTTAATCGCCCGTATGGAAACTATTGATACGAAGCGCTTTACATTGTGGCAATCGCTAATCGAGTTTTTCAGTTTCAGAAAGCAGTAACTGCAACAGATGTCGCTAGCTGATTCAAATTTCAGGCCACCTAAGCACTAGATGCCTAGGTTACCATTGAAATACGAGTCGGGTCAAATTATTATTTAAACACCGTTTTAAGCACAATTCCTGTCTTCTGACATACTACATAAATACTAAAGTTTATAAAAAAAACCAAGCATAATTACATAGGAAACAAGAATACTTACTATTCCACCCCCATTGCCTACAAGGAAAACTTTCTTATTTTTAATTTGTGAATTTGCTTTCACTGATTTTTAGTGCATTAAAATCTATACAGAGATTGAACGAAGAAAAATTAATACGTGTATTCTAACTGATTACAGGAAACATTTAACACAGAAATAGGTGTCTTTTGTAGAAATAGAAATTACACAGAGTTAAGAATATTCAGATGATCGAATTTTACTTCCCATTTTGTGTTAAGCTTTGATCACATTGATTACTGTTTGTCCGTGTATAACAGATATTTTAGGCAAAGAAAGTGCTTTATTAAATAAATAGTATTTAGAAATAATAAATTTTCTCATGTGCTCTTTTTATCCAAAAAATCCCAATTATTACTGACTTTCAACAGAAATTGGGCCGAAAGAAGCGCAGAATGCCATTTTCAACATTAAATATAATAACAAAACTAAAACCTGAATTCGTCGATTGAGCAGGTTCTTGCCTGGTTTAGGTTATATTTCTAAGAGTTAAATTCTGAAATTAAAAAAAAATCACTCAAACAAATACAGATATTGCTTTAGATATTATAGAAGACATGAAATAAACATTCAATAAGCCAAAACAGTCAACTAAATAATTTTTAATACTTTGTTGATAAATTAAGAAGGCAAAATTGACTTTAAATGAACAAATGATTAGTCAGATAGATACCTATTTCATAATAGTTAATTACTAGATTCGAATTACTTTTTTTTTTCAATTCCTTCTATTAGCTCACACTCTCCCTATATATATCTTCTTCAAATTTTCAATCGTTCATAAAATACTTTTTATTCATCCACTCAAGATCAAATACATTTTTTTGAACTTGTAGTGGATGACACTCCATGTTAATACAGTTTCTTTCAAATATTACTACAGTAATTTAATTTAATTAATTAATTATAGTTTTTTTTTTATATTTAAGTTGAATATATCTACCAATAGATGGCGCCAGATGTAAGATTAAATTTAATTAATTTAAATTTCAACTTTATTTATAAAGGACTTTCTGCAATATAGTGAAAAAAAAAGTAGGAATTGATTAAAAAAAAATTTTTTTTTTTTTTTGCATTACTTGTTTTCCTTCTAGTCGGTTCCAATACTGGCTTGTTATCAATCGAAACTGCGCAAACAGACTTGCGCAGAATATCATTTTCCAGTTGAAAATGAACTATGTGCGTCCGTTTCCTCAGAGCATGGTTCGAACTGGAAGGGGAAAGTTCCGCTCCCGCGTTTACGTATGGGAAAAATCCGGAAAATTGACCACGTGGAACTCCTGTTCTTTGCCAACTTTTTTTTTTTTTTTGCATTAACGGATGATTTTCGAAAAACTGTGTTTTATGAGAGTGCTTTTTTAATATGTTGATAGATTTTTTGTTTTGAATAACCTCCTGTGTTTCATTTTTTACGAATGGTGTAAAGTTTATTTCGTGATTGATTTGAAAGCAGAAACTTTTGAAATCTTTACTCACTCACTGGATAATGTATAGCAAATTTTGAATCTATATTCGACTATAAATTACCATAATATACACAACAACTGATATTTAATAGTATTGCAAACTAATTAATCTTAGGTTTGACGTTATATTTCATATAATTAATAATGGTAATTAAATATTATGAAATTGTTATTTAAGTAGTGCATTATCGTAGTTTAACTGGGCTATCACAAAAATAGTATTATATTGCTTCTGTTTTGACTGAAATAATAATAATATTAATTGTTTCTTATGATTAATGTGATAATTACAAAAACTAAACAATTCTATTCAAGAAAATAAATCTAAAAGACATCTGAGAAATAATTAAAGTTATTTTTTTTTGTAATACATTATCATAAATCATAATTTTATGTAATTTTTGAAATGTATTCTTAATTTGTTATTTATAAGATATATTCCAAATTGATATTGATACATAAATTCTACCATACATTAAAAATATCGAGTCATTAAATATTTTGATAAACATAGACAATGATTTTATTGTCTGTGAAAATTAAAATATAAAAACCTGAATGTTCCGAAAGAAAAAACAATAAGTTAAAATAAACTATATATTTCATTTGATAATGACTTGACATGATATACAGCTTTCACAGATCAATTAAACATTGTATTGGACTGTATAAAACCATAGCACAAAGATAAATTCGAACTTTATCATTAATTATACCGTGTTAAGTTATAATACCCTATTGATGAAGTCACGCGAATTATTGCGTCACAGCTGAAAATGCACAAATTAAATATGACAAAGCAAACAACAGTGAACTAACAGGATTACTTTTTGATTCAAATGCCGCCATTATATCACCAGTGACTGGAAATATTTGACATTGACTGGTCATGTTTGGGTCACTTTTTTGTTTATGATTGCTGTTTTCGCATCCCGCGGTAAGTGATGCAATAAATGTATTTTATTTTCTTTTTCATCTTTTCATGGCATATATTAAAAATCTGTTCGTGATTAAAAATCTGTATTAGAGTTGCAATTGCGTTTGATATCTTTAGTATTCATAGCAGTTATTTTGAACTATAAATATTAATAAAGCAAATTGTTGCAATTTATTGAAATTTAATCAATTAAAATATGATTATTTTATCATTTGGTGTTAAGTTTTATATTACTAAAAACTAATGAACAATTAATTTGTTATTTTACGGCAAAATATTATAAAACAAATATTATGACACAAATGTAAATTTAGATGCAAGTCATAAACTTAGAAGGGGTATTTAAATATATAATGTGATCTATAGAAAACTGTAGTTAGATGACAATTTTTGTTTTGAATATTTCTGTGACTATTTGAACCTGATTGATGTTCTTTGTAATATCGTGATTAACTGTTGCTTTGTGGATTTTCTGTGCCGATTAAATCCTGTTGTTCTTTAATATGACTTGTATTTGCTAACGTATAAAGAAACATCGAGGACTACATATTATGAATCCCTGTTGCTAGTATTTTTGATAGATCTTACAATTTACTACTGTGCCCCCAAAAAAACCCAATTAATTTTTTTTTTTTCAAAAACTCTTTATTTATTTTTCCAAATTTATTTCATCCCCTTCAAAGTAATCCCCTCTCGACACAATGCATTTATGCTAACTTTTTTTTTCAATCCTCAATGCATGCTAAAATGTCATCGGCAGGGATGACTTTCAAAGCTCGCGGCGATTCACGTTGAATCTCTTCAATCGACTCAAAAACGATCCCCCGAGTGGATTTTTGACTTTAAAGAATTACCAGAAGTCGCACTTTTAATTTTATAAATAATTTTATAATTGGGTTAAGTTTCATACTATTTTAATTAAAGCAGAATTATGTTATTCCACAAATAAGATTATATTATATTCCTAATTGGAATATGCATTATTTTCGAAGGTGGTAATGTTTTCTAATTTATTTCTATATTTTATAAGATTCTTGTTTCTTTTACAAAAATGAAAATTTCAATATATAAATTAATAAAGCGCCTTTAAATTAAATAATTTAAATTAAAAGAATCCTATGTGTTTTTAAAGTACGTTTTACTGATTAAAGGGTTGCATTCATTTTTTTCAGCCCTTTTTGCATTCATTTTTGTGCTGAAATCACATATTTGAAATTTGAAATCTGGAAGAAGAAATAAAAAAAAAAATTTGCTTAAAATTATGGGGGAATTTTTGAAAAAAAATTGTAATACTTCTCTATGTGGATATTAATTTAAATTCCTATTATCATACAAATAATGTATTAACATTATCAGTATGATAATATAACTGTGGTTAATTTATTATTCCTTTTGAATATAAAGTGTTTTTACAGAGAAAAGGTGAAAAGTATCTAAAAAGCCTTTTGATAAAAAAAAAAAAAAACATTATAATTCAAGAATAACTGTAAAAATAAAATTCAGATTTCAATATTAAATGATGTTCTTTCTTTTAGTGATAAAAATATGCATTTTAAAGGGGTTGACCACGTAAAAAAATATTGTCAGAAAAAAAAAAAAGTTTTAAAAAATAAAAAATAAAAAATAAATAAATAAAAATTTCATTTTGTATAATTTCAATAATTCAACTTTTCAAAACTGTTTCAACTTTAATTTTTGCATCCAAAGAAAAGATTTTATAATTTATATTAGAGATCATACTCGATATTATTTATGGAACAAAATTTTTTTCTTTAAGTTAATATTACTCATTTTTGGTCTTAAATATGTTTAAATCTATAATGGAAAATGACTATAATTTTACTTATATACGTAAAGATGTATGAGAATCATAAAAAAATGAAGCATAAAAAAAAAGGCAAGTTATTATAATATATTTAATATGTGCTATACTTAAATTTGCATAATGAAATTTAAAATTTTGATCTCAAATATTGTGTATTGTACTGTGCAAGATGGGCAAAGATTTAGGTTGAGATACTTGGGCACATTTAAACTACTTGGGGCACATATTATAATATTGACACACGCACAAACACCACACACATAATAAAATTAGAGACATACTATTTAACATTTTTTAAATAATTTTAAATCTCGTGGAAGGACTATAACAAACTAAAAAAAATTAGAGCTAAATTTGCATAAAAAACAGTGATTATAAATTTAGCATTTTAAAACTGTGCAAACCATAGGAGGGGAGGAGGGGGGTAGGTTGAGATACTTGGGCACAGGTTCTGACACACGCACAAACACCACACACATAATAAAATTAGAGACATACACTATTTAACATATTTAAAGACAGATAATTTTAGATTCGTGGAAGGACTATTTCTAAACCGAAAACCCGATACTCAGCTACGCGTGCGGCCTGAAAACCAATTTAGCGCTCTGGCCTTTGGTACTACAGGCTTCAAGTTCGAATCCTGACTGTGGCATGGATGTTTTTAGTGGTTCGGAATTCAAGTTAAAATGTAGGCCATGGTCTAATTAGTCTAAAGGGTGCAAACAATTACCGTAGAATGACAAACCAAACCCTACTGATCTATGCACACGATGCGAGAAATATACATCCTCTCCGGGTGAGAGTCTGCAGCCCATCTGACCATTTCTCCTAAATTCTACAGGGTGCTCTTGCCAGTGTGTAAGAGAAATCATGGTTACAGCATCAGGTTGTCACCTCACTGACTGTTTATAAGAATAAACATAGAACATGTAAAAAACGTTTAGCTTTTACAGAAGTTAAATATTTTTTCATTGTTGTCATTATTCCTTACTTTTAAATATTATTTATTTTTCTTCTAAGTTTCCTTATAACTCATGGTACAATTTTAAATAATACATTTAATTTATTTTTATAAAATACTAATAAATAATATAATAATATAAAAAAATAAATATAATTGTTTAATCTGCAGAATTAATTTTAAACTAAAAATAGCTCTAAAGTTAAAATTTTTTAAAAAACAATGGTTACGTCGGTGGTTGTGGCGAAAGCTCATAAAAATAATTTTATAGGCAAGTTTTTAGATGCATCTTTCAAAGATTTTCAATACAAGGAATGAGCTCGTACTTTAAAATCCGGTTCAAATGAAGATAGATGAAAATATCAAGTCAAGATTATTTCGCTATTAATTCTGAATCTGTGTATTAGAAAAGAATGTTCTTAGGATGAGTCTTTTATTTATGTAAGGCAATAATTCCCAAATTTATCTTCAGAAAAAAATAATCTGATAATCTATCCTCTTTCAGCAAACAAAAAAATGTAATAAATAAATAAGTAAATCCGTATATGTAAATATATTTACAATTTATATTTATAAATTTAATGAGAACTTTAAATTAATAGAATTCGCACTAACTAATTAACTAATTCCCTGATACTACAGCCCATGGTGAGCCAAGGCTATCTGCCTCCCGGAAGATGTGGAAATAGGAGATGGTTTCCTTTTTACAGAGTATGAATGTCAGCCTTACGCTGAACGCTCTGTCATATTAGACAGGGACTTACGGCTTAAAGTGGATTCCGGATTCCGAAAATTCTGATAAAATGGATTCCATATCATTTTCCTCTGAAACGCTATAGACATCCACTGCACCGCCGGGACTCGAACCTGAAACCTGAGTCACCGAGCACCATAATACGATTACCATTTGTACGTAATGTGTAAATAAAATGTGTGTAATTTGTTATGCTGGATGTCATCATTTGAACTTTATATTATCAACAATTCATTATTCGCACATATTCTCTTTGATGCAAGTTGTATACGTCCACCAGTTTCGCCTACTAATGCTTCCTTGTTGTCTGTGGATTTGATAGCCGCAGCGATTCACTATAAATTCCAGTTTGTGCATGTAACTGGAAAATAATGTTACAATATGTATAGTATGACAATTGAACATATAATTTTTCTACTTTAACATTTTGTTTTCTTTTTCTTTTTTATTCTTTCATTGCGTTCTTATTTTCATGTAACGTCTATTATTTTTATTATCCCTGGCAAAATCAATGATTTCAACTGTCCCCCCTCACGAAACGCTGGATCAATCTCGTTGTTCCCTAGGCGACAGTATTGTCCACTTTGGGAACCAGAGATAAAGATATAAATATTTTATTGCTTTGCAGTTAAAGTTGTTGGTAACTCTTCTTTCCGGCTGCCCATAAAATAATGAGATTTCATATTTTCAATTCAGATTGTAAAGACGATTCGATCCAAATTTTTGGGGTTTTTTTTCCGCTATAATTTATATTATTTTCATGCAATCAAAGTCGTTCTGAGGTATCCTAGGTTAGGAACCACTGTCCTAGGCGAACAATACAAAAACGTAGTTGTGGTTTTGATTTTTTATTATTCATTAAATGAATGTTTCTTATGTTACAAAGCTGGTGTTCAACAGAATGATTACGAGAAACTCGTTTTTCGTGAAAAAAATTACAAATTCTGTAAAATGAATTCTTTATGTACTATATACGAGCATCTTGCCTCAGTTAGTCAGACTACCTGTTGGGGTTTCTCCCATATGATACTCAAATGTGGGATAGTTCCCCATGAATTTCTTCCTGGAAGGCACTGCCCTCCTTGAGCCTTCTGAGCCAAGTCAGACTTCTACCTACGGGTGCTTCATCACAACAGAAGATGTCTCCTTTTCTTTCCTTCCATGAGTAGACTACTCATGGGGTGCCCATCCCCGCTGCCGGACATTAAGAATAAGTCATAACATTACACCTAATTTCTTTTTAAATATTATTTGCATCATTCTAAAAGAAATTGAGTGTTAGTGCGAGCATCAATTCGGTTGTCAATCTCTTTGAGGACAATTTCTGGATTTGGAATCTATTTAAAAATTAAGTTTAGCCAAATTAATACGAGAAACTTAAACTAACTTTTAACTTCACTTAAAAATGAAAACAATTTGAGTTAGTTACTTAATTACTAATTCTGACTGATAACAAAAATACATGTTATTAGGATGTCCTTTTACAACAACATATTTGGATGAAGCAGAATACATAGATAGTACGACATGATAGTATGAGGGTATGAGCATGATTGTATAATCATACTCATACCCTCATACTATCCTGCAATAAAACCAAAATACAGAAACCAACTCAATGCAAAGCAAGATCAGAATTCAACTTTTGAAATTATGCTTATCTTTAATTCGAAGAAATGTTGAAATCATTGATATCGTTATTGATTATTTGCTACTCATTAAATTCAGGGCATTGCATTGGATAGAGGAGTTTTTATACCCTTAATAACTTTTTCATTTTCTTGATCACTTTTTGTTTCCCTTGACCACTTATAACGTTTCTTATTGACTTATTTAAATTTCGTTCATGAGCTATTCTTATAGGTCTATTTAAACATCTTTCATGAGCTATTCTTATTGGTCTATTTAAATTTCTTTCAGAAGCTTTTTTATGCATAATATTTATTTAAATTTTTTTCACAGGGTAAACTTATGTAATTAAATAACATAAAATTTTTCTAAAAGATCGTCTAGTGAAAGCAAACACAATTTTATATCAAAGTTAAATGAGATTTTTTAAGAAACGAAAATAGTTTAGAATTTATAGTTTTTTTTTTTTTTTTTTAAAGAGGGCTATTATGCGTTTTGTTCTTACATTACACTAATTTTATGAGTAACCTGTATATTGGCCCAGTCTAGTATTGATTTTTTTATGTATTTTATTATGTTTTTATTCGCTTTTTAGTGAGAATAATTCTAAGTTTTGTAGATAATCATTTGAATTTCGGAAGAAATGTTCTTCATCTTTCTACACATGTTTACATCATTTGCTTTTAAATCTTAAATATTCTAAACCCGTCTTCCTCTTACAGATACCAAAAATGCATTGTAAAAATTTTGCTATTTCTGAATCATTCCACTATAGAAACGCTGAACGAGATACAAACACAAAGAGATACAAACAATAACACTTGGCGATAGAAGATTAAGTAGTAGTGCCCTCAACGAACGATTTTAAGATCAAGACGGGGATTAGAAGAAGTGTGGGTGGAAAGTTTGTGGCGCTGACGAAAACTTTCCTCCACTTTTGTGTACACAACGGAGAATCCATTAATCCACAAATGGAAGGATTAGGCCGAAGTCCCTAATCTTTGACGAGAGATAAGCCGTGAAATGACAAATGGATGTTGCGATTTTCAGACCTTTTTTTAGTTGTGTGTCAAAAACTTTAGGCCGACTATTTAAGTTATTTTTAGGATTGGAAGGTACATAAATTGTTTTATAAAAAGTAATGTGCATTTTCATAAATGGGTTATTCCGATAATGTTGCCTTTCTAAAATAAAATCTTCTGGCAGGAGTCGTTTTTCTCATATATTTCATACAGCGGCCTGATGGCCAATTGGCTATCGCTTCGGCCTTTGGTACCACAGGCTTCTGGTTTGAAACCTGGCGGGGGCTTAGATGCTCATTAGCTGTTCAGAATCCATGTTAAACTATGTCAGTCTGATTAACTTAAAGTATGTAAAAAATTACAATAGAGGAATAAACCAAACCAGGTTAAAATCTATTAGCGGAATCAGTTGTAGTCATTATTTTTAGAAATATAGGGACCCAGGTTAAAACCTAGCGATCTGGTGGCCAATTGGCTAGCTCTAAATCCTTTGATCCACAGACGTCGGGATCGAATACTAACGGCAGCATGGATGCTTGTGAGTGGTTCGGTTCCCCGTAAAACTGTAGGTGCCGGTCTAATTAGCTTAGAGTGCAAAAAATGGCCGTAAAGTGACAAATCAAATCATATATCTCAGAATCTCGACAAATAATTTAAATGCTTAATGAAGATTTTGTCAACATTACGATAAAAAAATATATTTCTCTCTTTTAATAACAACAAAAAACTCTTTTTGTTGTTATTTTATCATGCTAAAGTGAATTTATTCATAAACAATTAATAGCAATGCCCATAAACTGTTTTATAAATTTTTATGTATTATAATTTAAATAACCTTCCAGCATTCTTCTAATTAACAAGTATCAAATATGTTCATATTCGTAAAATGTAAATTTTAAATTATGAACATATTTGAAAAAAAGAAATTAAAGAAAAAGAAATTTCAATATGTATATTTCATTATACGTATTGACAATATAAAATATATATTCAATATGAAATCAGCAGTTTTATCTTCAAGAGTCAAGTTAACGCAAGTCAAGAATTTTGCGTATTTTAATAAATGTGTTAATCCATTCTGCTATTCAAATGAAACAAAGTTCAATTGCATACAATCTTATTGAATTAAAGTTCCAGTACATTCAATTAGAAACATTCGAATGAATCACTGTATATTTTATTTTATGTTTTTAGATTTCTCTTAAAATAACATCTCTTTTTGTTGAATCAGCTGTAACTAATGCGGGAGTTAAAAACAGCCGCGTTCGGTTTTGAGAAGAGATTTTGAAAGCATAAATGGGGTTGTTTGGGGAATTTAGACAACAGTAATATATTGGTACTGAATTAACAGAAATTAGAATACATTTTAACGTTAATAAAATGCGAGAATGTTTCGAAAAAGCATATCCATGTTCAATTTTGATAGTAAAATGAGGTTTGTTTTTTTTCAGAAGAAAACAATTGTTCTTTTAATTAAAGGATTTTTTAATAAAAGAACAGTTTTTACCTAATGTGACCTTCAGTAATGTTTGAAAAAAGACGCTAAAAATAATTGAAAAAAAAAAAATTCAAATTCAATTTTCAAAACGAAATGGAATTTCTCTATTAATTTATATCTTAATGTAGTAAGAGTAATAAATGTCTGATACATTAAGAATGTTATGTACATTAATAAGAAATGTAACATTAAAAAAGCTCCATAAGGAAATGTAATTATGCTTTTTATTGTATGTTTAAAATAAGTGTAAATTACAACTTTAATTTTTCCAATGTTAACAGAGCTTTGAAGCTGTATATGCATCAAAAATAGCTATTTACATATTTACTACTAATTATGGCAATTAAAAAATAATCAACAATCTTTAAGTGCAATGGAGTGTACGATATTTTTGGTTAGTCCGTCTTTAGCCAACACAAAGAAACTGGATGGTTTACCCACACGCGAACATGCCGTGGGAAAAACACGGTGTGCCCAAATCTAAGCCACAAACAGACATCGTTTGGCCTTGCGACTTATTGATTGCCATTGCGAATGCCCTAATTGGAAATTGAATACGTTTGAATTCAATTGGCACATCTGTGGGAATCATAGGGATTCGTAGCAGCAATATATTTTCGCCTCGAACTTGGCATTCAAAATGATGGCTTCGATAACGTTTTTCATTTATTTTTTAATGACTAATCGTGTTCCATTGCACAGCCGTGGTGGGTTCAAATTATGAATCAAAATAACCGGAGACCCAATCTTTAATTGTAAATGATGCGGTGGCATGCCTGGCAAATCCAATGAATTCAAAAACTCAATTGAATAATTTACAGCTTCATTGGCATCGCAAACTGTATCGATAGATTTGTATGACACCAAGTCCCCTGGCAACAACTGTTGTATCTTGGAATTTAAACCATTGACGTCCACATTTTTGCTGCCAAAATTACTCTTTCTGCCAACCAATCAAGATTTTTGAATTGTGTGCATACATCGGGAAATATGTGGTCGATGAGATTATTTTGCGAGTCGATGATTGTGCAGAAATCTATCGGAAATTTTATGCATCCAGTATTTTCATGTACAGCAATTTTTTCCATCGCCGTTATCTAACAGTTGCTTTGAGAATGTTTCAGCGGAGGGATCTTGAAGCATTTGAACGCGCATGTTTACTTTTAGTTGTCATTTTTCAACATTACGCCACAGTGACGATGATTTTAAGAAAGCGTTGATCTCATCAGCGTACGTTGAACGTGAAATGGCAGGAAGTGTTTGCCTGAAATCACCTGAAAGTAGTAACAGAGTGCCGCCAAATAGTTTGTCGTTATAAGTTTCTGCTTCCGATAATCTTATGCTTTCGAATTGCAAATAACACTTACTTTACAGGAATCCCAGATTCGCCATAATAAAGAAAATTACAACACAATTACACCTGTAAGTTAAAACGCAATAACAGCCATCTTTATTTTTCTTAGAACAATAATAAAGTTGCCAATTTTGCTTAACTAAACATTAACACACGCTACACGTGTAAATATAATTTAATGCTACACGTGCAAAGAATATAACTTAACAAAACATTCACTTAAGACCTTAACACGCTACACATGCAAATATAACAGTATTCGTTCTCTTATTATTTGACTTTACCTTTAACAATGGTAAAACACGTATATTTATTTAACACGTAAATATTTCTCTTTTAAATTAAAACTATTCCCACAAAAACGTTGCGTATAATATATACAGGTAAAGTAACGGCCGTTGTTGGCGCGAGTTCACAACACGTGTTGATTTATATAAGATCGCTTAATTAAATAAAAGTAAAAAAAATGTGTCCGATTAAAGACTTTAATTTTTGTTTAAGCACACGTGCTGTAATGTCATGACTAAGAAATTAAAAAAACCCACTACATTGTTTTACGAAAGAAACGTTTTTTTTTAAAAATATTTAGGGGTGGGCCACCCTTATCACTTAGGGTTTAAAAAATAGATTACGACCGATTCGCAGACCTACCAAATATGCACAAAAATTTTCATAAGAATCGGTCAAGCCATTTCGGAGGAGTTTGACAACAAGCACTGTGACACGAGAATGTTATATATTAGATTGTATGCATATCTCGCATCAATAATCCAGCTGCCTGTTAAAAGCTTTTCCTAGCACAGTCATCTGAGAGTTGTCTATATTTGTTGTAATAGTTTTCAAGAAGAATTATGTATATTTATTGTTGTAAATAGCAATAATTTGCTAGCATTACTCTGCTGTTAGTGATTTTTTTTTAATAAAATTTTGGACTATATTTTTTTTTGAAACGAAAACATTTAAAAGCTATATATTCATGACCTTGTCTTTTAAGGAATATAATATTTCTGGAAATTTCTTCTGAAATTATCAAATTTGCTATAAAAAAATCTAAACATGAATATCAATTTATGGCCAGTAAGGATAATAAATTTTCATTAATTTTCATAATATATAAATTAATTCTTTTGTTAAGCTTCAATAGTGTAAGAAATCTAAAATATTAATCACACTTTTTATTATGCATGAACAGGGTTGGATTTAGATCAGAAGAGGC
>BPLR01007601.1:0-22714 GCA_021605095.1 Caerostris extrusa
GAACGTAGTTGGTATTACGTAGTTGGCGTTAGAAATTAAATAAAAATATGCTGTAAATGTGAAAATTGATTATCGTCTTTTATTTTGCTGTTTGGATTTTAATAACACTACGCAACCTTTACAATACCGCCACAAGATAATAGTATGATTTGAGAGAAAAAAAAAGAAGAAAGTAAGAAAATGTAAATCATCGGTGATGGAAACGTAACAAGAAATTTATGATCAGTAAATATGCGTTGAAGTAAAATATCTAAAAAGCGATAAGTGAGCAGGAAATTATGGCGGTTTGAGACTTCCATTCCATTTAGAAGTAGAGAAAGGATACTTGTATTTTCATACAATTGCGTAAATATAGTTTGTGCCTTGATGAGAGGATTTTCGTGAGTAGCAATGGTATTGAAGAAATTTCTAGAAAGTTTAGTAATATAGTTGTCAATAGAATCAATTTTTAAATTTTTTTTATGTAAGTATTACCTGATTTGATTATCAATATTTTTTTTATTTTCTAAGTTTGAATTTGAATTGGAATAAAATATATTGAATGAAAAGTTGTGAATCAAAACATTGAACTTTTCTATGCTTAAAGTTTGTCAACATGTGTTGTATTTGATTAAGAATTCTAAAATGAAATGTGATCTAACAAGATAATATAATATAGACAATATAATTTTAAAGAAAGATGATGAATTTTAAGGATTTTTAGAAAAGTGTGAAAATGAAGTAAACTCTGCAATTTTTTTGATATAATGATAACATTAAAATTTTATAAAAGGTATTATAATAGTTGCAAGTTGAAAATCAAAGATATTTTATTTTAAAAACTTTTGTTATTTGAAAAACAAAGAATTTGAGTTATAAATTTGAGTGGTTTAAATATTGTCGAAGAAAAATTGATAAATGGTACTTTAAGTTGGAAGTTATTTAAAGAAAACAAATAAATAAGTGTTTATATTAATAAAGGAGAATTTAAAGCTCATTAACTTTTCCATTTGTTTTGTGATTTCTTTCATCATAAAATAATAAAACATTTTTTGTGAAGAAGAAAAAACACATTTTCTAAGTTTGAATTGGAATAAAATATATTGAATGAAAAGTTGTGAATCAAAACATTGAACTTTTCTATGCTTAAAGTTTGTCAACATGTGCTGTATTTGATTAAGAATTCTAAAATGAAATGTGATCTACAAGATAATATAATATAGACAATTTTAAAGAAAGATGATGAATTTTCAAGGATTTTTTGAAAAGTGTGAAAATGAAGTAAACTCTGCAATTATTTGATATAATGATAACATTAAAATTTTATAAAAGGTATTATAATAGTTGCAAGTTGAAAATCAAGGACATTTTATTTTAAAAACTTTTGTTATTTGAAAAACAAAGAATTTGAGTTATAAATTTGAGTGATTTGAATATTGTCAAGAAAAATTGATAAATGGTACTTTTAAGTTGGAAGTTATTTAAAGAAAACAAAACAAATAAATAAGTGTTTATATTAATAAAGGAGAATTTAAAGCTCAATAACATTTTTATGTATGTACATTTGTTTTTATTTATATTTAAAAGTTGGTTTTAATTATTTCTTATTTGAATTTTTATGCATTTTGTATTCATTCAAAACATCACAATAAAAATATTTCTGTTCTAAATGCTTTGAAACATCATGTAAATGTTTTCTTTAAATGTATGAAAGGAATAGAACATGGAAATTAACCTAAATTCATAAATTATTTTTATTTTAGTTTTTAAACTAAGAATTTTTGTAAAAAAAAAAGCTTGTGTCGACAAACTTTAAGCATACAAAAATGTATAAATAATTGAGATATAAATTTGAAAACAGTATATTACCTACATAAGGATATTCCCAGCATAAAAATACTTGCAAAGGGTAAAACTATTCATGTTTTATTTATTTTTGAATTATAAAATTTTGCAACAATATCACATTTTTGCAATGCTTATCCATATTTTAAAGAATTAATTGTATAAAGAATAGTTAAAGTTGATATTTTTATGTGAAATTCAAAGGTTTTAAATACATTTAATCAAAACACTTGCAAAAAGGCTAAATATTTTAAATTCAGGTCATTTCATATTAAAAAGCCTTTGCAAATAGGAGGAAGTTGTAAAAAAAAAAAGTTTGTCGAGCAAATTTTAACTTTTTCAAAACAAAGCTCAGAAAATATTTACAGCTTTATGGAAAAACAAAACTATATTTTTTAATAAATAAGACTATGAACATTATAATTCAATGGCATTTTAATATATTTACAACATTTTTAAAAGTAATATATCTAATTAAAAGTTGTTTTTAGCTTTTTCTCAGAATGAATTTTTATGCTTTTTGTTTTCATGTGAAACACCATAACACAAGTAATTTTGATCCAAATGCTACAAAACTTTGTATTTATGTTTTTCATAAATATTTACAGGGAATGGAAATCTGAAATAATTATAGCTACATAAATATTTTTTATTTCAATTGTTAAACTTGGAATTACATGCAAATTTTGGAAGAATTTTGTGTCGACAGCATTTAAACTAGCACAAAATAATAAATAATAAAGATATAAATTTACCAGAGGTCTATTCACTGTAAAATGTTAGTACAAACAAATACAAACTTAGAAATTTAAAAAACATTGATTTGATTTCAGGTTTTGTAACAGTATCAATTTTTGGCCATTTTTTCCCTTATTTTAGCTTATAAAAATTAAAAAATAATAATAATGAAATTTTTTTTATGTGAAATCATTAGTTTTTAGATACATTCAATCCAAAAATGTGTACAAAGATAAAAAATTTCAAAAAAATTCCTTCGAAGGTATTCGTGTACCTTAAACGATCGTTTGCATTTGTATTTTATTGTGAATTTTTTTAAAGTCTTTTCTTATTATATCCCGATTTTATTTTAATTGTATTGTATATTTTCAATTATCATTTTTATTTAAATCATTTATTAATTATCATTTATATTTTCAATTATCATTAAAAAGAAACATGAGATGTTTTTCTTTTTACGGGGTAGGATTGTCAGCCCGAGTAAATCTATCTTCAACCATATTAAACCAGGAACGACCACCAAAAAAATCTAACCTCAGAATCCGTGTTTCTCCCATGGGCAGCTGTATGTTGCATGCTCACGTATTCGAAAACCATCGAATTTATTTATTTCGACGAAAGACAGACTAACAAGAAATATTGTTCATCGCTTAGTTCTTAGTTAAATGAAAGTAATGATTATTAAAAATTATATTACGTAAAATAATTATAAAACAGTCTTAAAAATCAACATTATCTACCTCATTCATTAAATTAATAAAAATTAAAAATTTTCTATTCGTTGAAACTTAATTTGATCTTTTCATCATTCTTTACCAATCACTTCCTTAACAATACCAATTATAGTATCTAATAATTGAACGAAATACAAGAAAGCCACAGCAACACGTGGCCGGGTCTTCTAGTATATATATATATATATATAAAGGCATATGTATATATATATATATATATACATATGCCTTTTCTAGTTCGATGACACGTCGATTATGATACGAACGAGTAGGGAAGGAAAAGTGCCCCAAATATTTAGGAAAAAATAGAGAATTTTTTTCTGTCTGAATGGTGCACCCTGCTCCTCCTTGGGTAGGCGCTTGATTCCTCCCAGTGCCTTCCTGAGAGGTGGTTACTCTGAATATTTAGGAGGAACTCGCTCTGTACACTATTCCTACTACCCTCTTTTGGAAGAGGAAATAACTCGAGAAGTTGAATTCTCCCAGAAATATCTTAGATGTAGATTTCAAAGAAAATCTCTGTTAGTAAAATAAGGCAGATTTTATGTTATAAATACATTAAAATTTTATATTCTCACGAAATTTATGCCCCCAAAATGATTTATATATGTTGAATGATACAATATATCAGAGTTAAAAATATAGATTTTTTTTTCTAATGCAGCTGGCAAACCTTAGACAGCTGTCTTGGATGCCATAAGGGAAGAGCTGCACAGACGTTACTCACTTTGTATTACCCAGGGGGCGCGTGCAACTTGAAGATAAGCAATGGACGCGAAGTAACAATTCCCCCGCAACACTCTATGATCCTATTAGACCGGGACATATGGTTTAAAGTGGATTCCGAACCACTACAAACATACATGACACCGCCGGGACTCGAACCCGAAACCTGTGGTACGAGCGCCAGAGCGCCAGCCACTCGGCCATTTAGGCATAAAAAATATAGATATGCAATTATTTATTTATTTATTTGATTAAGTTTACTAACTTTATAAGCACTTTAAACCTAACAAGCTATACTCATGTGATGAAATTTTCCTTAAATCGAAACACAACCTATTAATTAAAAAAAGCTATCAATTATTATATTGAAAAATATGCAACATTTGAGCTATTAAAATAAAATAACAAAATAATTATAAATAACGTAGAATCAGCCTTCTTCAAAAACGACAGCAGTGTAATAAAAAAGGAGCACAAATTTATTTTTGCAGAAATCTATAAAACTAAAAATATTAATTAATAAAATGGTAATTAGATAATAAATTAAATTAAATTATATCAGATAAGTTATTTTAGAACTCTAGCCAAATGACATGCTCCACAAAAGGGCTACAACTGAAACAGCATTTAAATCTGCAAAACAAAAAATTTATTCATTAAAACGCTAATTAAATAATAATAAAATAAAGTAAATTATATAAAATAAATAATATATATCAAGAAATTATTTAAAACTTGCAGCACAATGATGCTTTCAAGAAAATGACGAAACAAAGAACACTACTGTACTTAAACGAAAGTGACGGCCAGCCACGTAATCAAGAGGACAATTTTCCTACAAGTTGAAGGAAACATTCCCTTTCCCTAAAAACTGATAGCGCCTGCTTGGTGATTTCACAATGCACAATTAATCCTCTCCAATTGCCTCAGATTATGATATTCTTGCATAGCTGTATAAACAATCGAAATATTTGTGTTAAATATATTCTGGGTAAGGTGAGTTGCGATTTGCTCTAGTTGAATAATTTTGTCAGTTAGGGAAAAGTATTTAATGAGTATAATTAAAGTAGCTTATGAACTGTGTATTTTGACATTGCAGATTTTTAAATGTCGAATATTTTCATTTTCTTGTGATACCAATCATTCAAAGAAAATTTTATAAAATTTAATTTCAGTTATATATTAGCATTATATTAGACGGAAATTATATAAACGGTGTAAAATGTTTCTCAGTTCATCAGTGCTTCTTTGTATCTTAGTCACATTAGAAGTATTTCTGCAAACTTATGTTTCAGCTCATGATTTAGAACATAGAAAAAATGTTGATGATGAATACAGTGAAGCACTTGAAGTAGTTGTTAAATGGGAAGATCCTTGGAGAATGTTACCAGAAGCTGAAGTTGCAGCTATTCTTATGAATGAAAAACTAAAAGAACCTTCTAGTGTGCTACAGGATAAAGATGAAAACATTGTTGACATTCATTATGTCACCAATGTCTTTCATAACAATAATTTTATAATCAAATCATTATTAATATTTGCATGTTTATCCCTGATATTTTTATACCCTAAAACAATGATGTTTATTATTATTATTCTGCAGATATATTTAGAAAATATTGCTGAAAAACAAAATATTACAGAAATATCATTAACTAGTATAATATGTGAATCTTTAAATGTGATTGCAGTAATTGTTCACTTCTGCTATAAATTGTTTTCAGAATTGTCATTGCTACAATCAGTTCTTGTTTGCTTTATCTTTTTCTATTTTGTTATTAGCTGGACAAGAATATTCATTTCATTTAGGTTGGGGATTAATTTCTATTCGTTCAACTTCACCTTCTATAAGAGAACAACATGCATCAGTTTCATTTTGGCAAAAAATTAAAAATTCTGTAAGTGCATATATTCATAGAAAAATTGATTTAAACCCAGAAATTAAAAGTAATGCTAATGATGATGAAAATCGCATTTCTAGAGAAACAGAGAAGAAAGCTACACTGAAATCATTAAAGAATTTTAAAAGCCACAATGAAAGTGATAATAAAATTAAAAAGGAAAATATAGATAAGGAAGATACCATTTTTAATTCCCTTTTAAAAGAATCTATGTACTGTCCTAAATCAAACATTGTACAAATGAATGTGGATGAAAAATCTATCGACACAAAAAGTTTATTAGATAAAATTCATGATGATGAAAAATTACCAGAGGACGAAAAGAAAATACAACCATCTGTTGATTATACTAAAAATGTAAATTTAAACAAACTTTTGCAAAATAATTTGAATGAAGAATTTGGCACAAAAATATTTTCAGATAAAATTCCTACCGATGAAAAAATACTAGAGGAAAAAGAGAAAGTGTTAGAAAATACTAAGTATGTTAATAATGTAAATTCAAGCCAGCTTTCTCAAAAGAATTTGGATGAAGAATTTGACACAAAAATATTTTCAGATAAAATTTCTACTGATGAAAAATTACCAGAGGAAAAAGAGAAAGTGTTAGAATATACTACTGTAAATTCAAGCCAGCTTTCTCAAAAGAAAAATTACAAAAATATTTTCAGATAAAATTTCTACTGATGAAAAATTACCAGAGGAAAAAGAGAAAGTGTTAATGAACACTTATTATGTTAATGCAAATTCGAGCAAACTTTCTACTGTAAACAATAAACCGACAAGAGGAATTTCTTCTGGATACATAAAGAATGAATTAAAGATCCAAAATTCTGAGCAGCTTGTAGACCAGAAAACAGGATCTTCCAGAAATTTCATTCCATTACCTGAAAGCTTATTAACTGATTTACCAATTCAAAGTAAATTATTAAAAAAATTATCCTTATCAATGCAAAAATTGAATTAAAAGAAGGCAATTCTATGTTTTTTATGAATACAATTTAATAAAATTCTTCAGTTAAGCCAATAAATTTTCTTGGCTTTTTGTCCTGTTTTTATCAAGACATGAACATGTTTTTTGTCTTCAAAAATTGATGATTTTTTTCTTCATTTTTAATGCATAATTATTCTATAAACAATTAAAGGTAATACTAACACAGAAAATTATAATTATTGATGATTTTTAATAAATTTAATGAAAAAAATTTTAAAAGTTGTTATATTCACATTTTTTTTTTTTTTGTTAGTAATAAATAAATTTTTTTATCAAATTTGAATGAATTTCTGCTTAACACTAATAATCATTATCATTACAGAATTATTTTTAAAAGAAAAATGACTAATATTTTTTTAATTAATTGATTTTTTTTTTAATATTAATTCTGTGAATATTAAAATTTTTAAAATTATTAGTTAAAATAAGATTTTTTCTTTTATAAATTTCTATTTCAACTACTCACTGCTGAAATTGTTTTATTATTAATGTTTTAACTGTTTTGATGTTAAAAATAATGAGTGATTTTTTCTTTGTTTTTGCATTACTTATGATACCATTTTATTTTATTGACTTTTTTAAAGTTAAAATTATTTTTTAATGGTTTATTGAATGTAAATATGTTTGCCTTGGTATAATTATTATTATTATTTATTGGTATGATATTTATTGGTCATATTTGTTGTAACTAAAGATATATAATTTTAGTGTAATTTTGTTTATTACTATTGTAAATTTAAATCATGCTATATTTATATATTATTTTTCATAAATATTATTATAAGTATTTTTGTCTCATACTTTCATATTCAGAATTATTACTGCTTTCCTATTTATGTGTGTGTTTATTATTAATGATACATATACATTCCAGAAAAAGATTTTAAATTAAACAGCTACAGTAATCCTCTGAACTTATTTCAAACTTCAGAAATTGTAAAAATAAATTGCTGTATATATATTTTTATAATAATTATATTAAGACAGGAAAAAAAAATTCAAATTGAAAATTTTATTCTATTCAATTATAAAAGAAATTATCAAAATTTCAAATTTTTTTTTTTAATAATATAAAACCTTGAATTATGGGTCCTATTGATTATTTAGTTATTTATTTTTGCTTTTTTCAATTATCTAATTTTGAGCTATACTAATCTGCAATTATTGAGTTGGTGCATAATTATCAGGCATTTTTTTGGAGTGTTATATTTTAATAAAAATTTACAATATTTTATAAATTTATGAATGAAAATATCCTTTTACCGTTTGGTTATAAAACTGTGTGTCGATAAGCATGCTCATATTCGTCATATTATGAACTGGGGAAAGAATCATGGCTTCTCTTCAAAAACCTCAAAAGTAAGAAGGTCTGTATTTCGCCAAGAATTTCACCAAAAGGAATAACGAAGGATGTGCACCTGTAAGAAGGCATTGTGGTGTGTTGGTGGGACAGAAGTGGAATCATCTATTGGGAAATCATCTTAAATATGATTTGCTATTGGTGGAATGGCGACAGTGAGTGTCAATTGTGGTGGATTCAAACAAAAACAGCAAACGGAAATTCAACATCTACAACTATGTCTATCTAGTTCAACTTGACTGCCTTCACACTTCAATCGAGACAAAAAGTCTATATACGATATTATAAGAATGCCTGATAATATTGTTTAAAAACTGCTGATAATTATGCACCAACCTAATAGAAATGTGATTCTGTAGTAATTTTTTTTTTTTTTTTGATAAAAATACACTAATGTTATGCTAGAACATTTTCATCATTTACACCAGGGATGCATAGACTGCTAGCATGTGGCTTGATGTTGGTTTACGTGCAACCTGCGTGCTGCTGATAATTATGCACCAACCTAATAGAAATGTGATTCTGTAGTAATTTTTTTTTTTTTCTTTTGTTTATGCTAGAACATTTTCATCATTTACACCAGGGATGCATAGACTGCCATGTGGCTTGATGTTGGTTTTCAACCTGCTTCATCATATATCAGTTTTACTTGAATAAGTTGTATGATTAGTATTTTTTTTAAGATCTGTTAATTTTAATAAAGAATTTAAACATAGTAGATGATTTGTTTTTGCTTTTAGGAAAATATTTTATTCAATGTTTCCTAAGTAATTGCAAATTAAGAGATTAGTATTTTTATCAGTAATATACTATCGTGATTACAGATTAAAAGTTCATTGTTTTAATTTTCTTTCCTCTCAGCTAGATTTCCTAATTATCTTAGCTATCCAGCAATTATCGTCTGATGTATGGGTACTTAAATAGTTGGATACATATTGCTATATTCACATTTTAATTTATTTTATCTAATAAATATTCCTTAACTAAAACATACTTTCATTAAGATTATATTTAATATGAAACACTGCTTATTTTAAAGCAGTTCATGTATTGACCAATAATTCAAAAATAATAAATAACAAGTAATATAAAAAAAATGTTAAAGTCAATTCCTACTTTTTTTCACTATATTGCAGAAAGTCCTTTATAAATAATTTTCATTCATTTTTCTTAAGTTAGAAAAAAATTCTCTCTCTCTCATATACATACTTTCCATCTCTCTCACTAATTTATTCACATGTTTTATTTTCCATTTTGTTCTCTCCTTGACACAGACTAGAACCCAAAATGAAAAAATTATCTGAAAAATAAATTTTTCCAGTGATCTACATGCTTCACCACTGACAGTATTTATTCCTAAATTTATATCCTGCTAAATATCTTATATAGGAGAAATTTTTTTCTCTCATATAAAACTAAAATTAATTAACTTTAATTAATGAAATAATATCTGAAAAAACTGTATTAACATCAAATGTCATCCACTACAAGTTTAAAAAAATGTATTTGAACTTGAGTGGACAAATAAAAAGTATTTTATAACGATTGAAAATTTGGACAGGATACATAAATATATATAGGGAGAGTATGAACTAATAGAAATTGAAAAAAAAAAAAGGGATTTTTTTTTTTTTGTACTGTGAAGTATTGCTAAATGAGTTTTATAAGAAGCATTACTAAGAATATTTTATATTCTTCATGTAAATAAGTTACATATCCTATAAATTAATTTATTAAAGGGTTTTCTTTTTGTTTTAAGTTAAACATTAGTAAGATAGTAAATTTAAATATATACTTTTTCATGATGTGTTATATCTTGAAAATATTATGTTTGTTGTAAATTTAAATTCTATACTTAATTCAGATGTATGTGATACCATTTTATGTTTTGATGAGAATCCAAATTAAATACAAAGTAACTTTTATATTTTATTCTCTATATGATAATTAAATAAAAACAGTTAAAAAAATTACTATACAATAACATTCATTTTTTTTCTTCTTTAAGTTGGAAGAAATATCAAAACAGATACCGAAGAATGATATCAAACAGAACCAGTAGAATGATACCAATAAATAACATGTTGGTCTGGTGTTGGCAAGAACTCTTTGATATCTGAAAAAAATTACAAAAATAAATTATTAAGCATCATATATAAAGTTTTAATTTAACAAAAGAATGATTATATGAAATTCCTATCTTAAGGCTGTGAGACATTTGATTATTAGTGTTTCTAAAATATACCTTGACACGGATATGTCATTAAAATATAACACTATCATCACATATTTTATAAACATTCAGAAAATACTTATGAAACTGGGATTATATCCTTATAAGTTTTCAAATATAATATATGTTCATATCTAGCTGCAACACATTTGTACTTTGATGTTAAATTTAATTTCATTACCAGATTATCATGTAATGAAATATATGATAATAAGTTAAGTAAATTAAAGTTTTATTTTATTTTTATTTTCAATATTTAACATTTTAGTAAAAAAAATAGGGAATTTTAATATTTTAATTTTGTAATACTTACCTTAATGAAAAGTTAGAGCTTCAGAGCTGTCTTAGCTTTTATATCTATCATGAAAAGATGCACTAATCTTTTGTAGAATATTAATTTTTCTAAGCCTAATGTAAAAGCCTAAAGCCCCAAGTTACAAAATTGCTAAATAATTCCTCATAGATAAGTTATTTTTTCTGTCATGATTTATGAGTTTTCACCCAAAGTTAGGTTATTAATGAGTTTCTGTTTTTAAAATTAAAATTTATATTTAAAAACTTATAATGATATAATCGCAGTCCCATAAGTATTTTATAATTGTCTATAAAATGTATGATGATAGTCTTATAGTTTAATGATATATCTATATTAATGTATATTTCAAAAACACTAAGAATTAAATGCCTTACTGCCTTGAAATATGCATTTCATATAAAATAAAGAATATTTTTCCCAGGAAAAACAATTGTGTCAAATTTTAAATTCAGGCAACTGCATTTACCGTATCACTTAAATGTTTGCATGCGTATTTTAGTATTCAATGGGAACTCACCTTAACAACATTTCAATATAAAATAAGTAATAATCAGTACATTTCTGTGCAGTGTGCGAAATTTATACGCATTAGCAAAAATCACAGTTTGATGTTATAGATCTTTCTTGGAACGATGAAAATTAAAAGTAATGAAACAAAATTCAAATTGAATTCAAAATATTTAATAGTTGTAATCAATCACATTTTCTTTCAATTGCCTCTTTGTAATTTTTTCATCATTTTCTTTAATTTTAATTTTTTTTTTTTTTTCAATTTAAATTAACTTGCCTAATATAAAGTATAGTATTGAATTAATAATGAATGAATTGAATATTTTAAACAATATTCTTGGTCGTAATAAAATAAAGTGATAAAAGAATGAATAATTTTAGAAACAAACTTAATTTAATTTATTCAAATAAACTGATGAACTGCTTGAAATAAATCAAGGCAAACAAAATTATTGCAAAAAAATTATAGATTAAAATTGTTTTTTAAAGATAAGATTTGAAGTCTTTTCTCACTAGGCACAATATATACAGGTATAAATTTTTATTAAACAAGACAAAATGATTTGATCTTGCCGTAATTTAATTGCTAATATCTTGTAGATGTAATATAGCATCAGGAAAAGGGTATGCATCTCTATTATAATCTAAATTGATGGCATTTTAAATGTAGATTCTTATTGACATTTTTTTTCTGTTTCAATGCCACCTGTTAATGCAATGAAAATAATTAAACAAGACAAAAATGATTTGATCTTGCCGTAATTTAATTGCTAATATCTTGTAGATGTAATATAGCATCAGGAAAAAGGGTATGCATCTCTATTATAATCTAAATTGATGGCATTTTAAATGTAGATTCTTATTGACATTTTTTTCTGTTTCAATGCCACCTGTTAATGCAATGAAAATAATTAAACAAGACAAAATGATTTGATCTTGCCGTAATTTAATTGCTAATATCTTGTAGATGTAATATAGCATCAGGAAAAGGGTATGCATCTCTATTATAATCTAAATTGATGGCATTTTAAATGTAGATTCTTATTGACATTTTTTTTTCTGTTTCAATGCCACCTGTTAATGCAATGAAAATAATTTTTGGCAAGTAGTATACTCTTTAGATAATGATATTTCTAATTTGATATTTCTGATTTGTGCATCTATATGACAAAAAGATACAAAAACGTAGATCGCATGAGCCATTTTGATTTACTAATAACTCAGAAAAACTATGAAATGGACAATTAATTACTCAATTTTATGATCCCATTTTTTTTAAAATTCATTTCATTGTATTTTAAAGGCCTGAATGGCCGAGTGGCTAGCGCTCGGTACCACAGGTTTCGGGTTCGAGTCCCGGCGGTGCCATGGATGTTTGTAGTGGTTCGAGATCCCTTTAAAACCGTAGGTCCTGGTCTAATAGGATCGTAGAGCGTTTTGGGGCATTGTTACTCCGCGTCCGTGGCTTATCTTTAAGTTAAGTTACACGCGCCCCCTGGATAATGCAAAGTTGAGTAACGTCTGTGCAGCGCTTGCCTTAAGGCATCCAAGAAGCTGTCTAAGTGTTTACCAGCTGCAAAAAAAAAAAAAAGTTGTATTAGATTCATTTTCTTAATTATAAGTTAAAAACTATATACATTCAAAACTGTAATAATTTGATAACTTCATTTTACAATTTTTTTCTTTCTGAATAATATTACAAATATTTTATGGTGGATGTTTGTTAGTGATTTGGAATCCACGTTAAACTGCATTTTCCGATCTAATTCGCCTAAAATGAGCACAAGATGACCGTTATTGTAGATTATTACGGAGATCCTTGGCCGCGTAGCGGCCACTATATCCTTCTTTGTAAAATGTTGAAACATAGCGGTGGTCTCATGCCCTTTGTGTTAATAAGCAAAATAGATAATTAAATGCCCTTTTTTAAAAAGAGAATTATTTATTTAATAAAATTATAAAATGAAAAATATCAAAAATGTAGATGTTGAAGTTGCATGTAATAACACAAACACATGAGCAAAGGTCAAATTAGGAGAAAAGCGAACTTTTTTCATCTATGTAGTTGTAAGGAATTAATTTAAAATATTTAGAACAGTGAGGTCTTTTTTGCTATGTTTGGGGGAAGAAATATCATAATCGTAATTTTGTAAGATATTTAATACAGGGTTATTAATGTTTCGCATATCATTATAGAATTTAGTAGAAATTTTGTGAACAAATTGTCTTAAACTTGGAATCGAGAGAGCTCGTCTAATATCGTCATTACGAAAGTACCAGGGTGAATTCGTTAACGTTCTGAGAGTTTTGTTCTCAAGCCTTTGAATAATTTCAAAATTTGTACGTGCGACAGAACCCCGAACTGGGCTTGCATAAGCTAATACTGGACGAAGATAAGAGAGATATATTAGAATTTTGAGATTAAGAGGTAAAGCTGAATTTCTATTGATTAAAGGATAGAGAATTCTAAATTATTGAATTTATTTCTAAGGTTGTAGATATGCGATCTGTAGTTAAGTTTACTATCAAGGATAATTCCTAAGTACTTTGTTTCTTTAGACCAGGTGATATAATTATTGTATATTTTAATATTAGAGGGTTATAGGATTTTTTGCAAGTGAAAACAACTCCCACAAAGATGACCGTAGAACGATAAACCAAACCAAATCAAGCAATCAAAATAATAAAAATTGGTACTTTTCCGTTAGTGAGGAGCCATTCAAAAGATCGCCAATAATTTCAACCTTTACGATGAAATACTCCAGAATTTACAATGAAAGCCATTTACTGCATTTACATTAATTGTTTATATTTTGAACACCAAATCATGCCATTTGAATGGAAAATTACGAAAAGTTGAGTAATTCTTAATTATGATTATTCTTACTATTTTAAGCCAAGATCGCCAAGAGATATTTTCATGGCAGGCATTAAAATTGCCAATTGGCGACATTAATAGTACTGGCGACAAAAGTGGTTAGCAATTTATAATGGAACCGAAATATTAAGAAAGGACAGGGTGATTACAATTAAAAGTTCCACTTCCAAAATGCTATAAAAAAATAAACACTCGTCACAATGACTTCAAATTTGAATTGAAGATACTTGAAGAAAGGGGAAACTGTAGAGCATCAAAAAGTTCCAAAGTGTGTTAATAAATGGCGCTGTAAGCAGCCTAAAGAAAGGGAATTTGGCTGCCAGTGATATTTTGAATCAAAATTGCAACATATTTGGCATGAGTTGCACATTAAGCCAACTGTAGTGTTCAACGTGCTTCGTTGTTTCGGTTTTTTGACGAAAGAAATAACTTCCAAGTCATTGAACAGTCGTGACACTGTTAGTGGAAAGCCCATCCACCAAGGCAGGGTCATACCAAATTGGATAGGTAAAATCGGTGGAACTTTTTTGATGACATACTGTTTTCCTCTTCAAGTATCTTCAGTCCAAATTTTAACTCATTATGACGAGTGTTTTTTTTTTTTACAACATTTTGAAAGTGAAACTTTAATGTATTTAAAATTGCTTGTTTCACGCTGTGACGAAATAACAAAAAAATGTTTTTACTTCTCTCATGAGGTTAGTCTAATTTAAAATTATGACCTTAACTACAAAAAATTGTTCATAATATTTTTTTTGTGCTTATCATAGGCAAATAATGAATTTTCTTTATTATTATATATTAAATATGTTGTTGTTCTAATGAAGCTGAGAATGCGGAGACAATTAATCTCTATCTCTCATAAGCAAGGGCTGCACCGCTGTTACTCATTTAGCATTACTCAGGGGAACGTAACTTGAAGATATGCTACGAACGCGAGTAACACCACCCCACAGCGCTCTACGATCCTATTAGACCGGGACCTGCGGTTTAAAGTGGTTCTGAGCCATTACAAACATCTATGGCACTGCCGGGATTCGAACCCGATACCTGTGATACCGAGCGCTAGCCATCAGGCCCCCTAACTACAAAAAATTGTTTATAATAATTTTTTTGTTCTTATCATAGGCAAATGATGAATTTTTTAAATATTACTCTGTAATAAATATAATGTGTATTATAATAAAGATGCTTTAAGATTTTATAAGCTTATGCTTTAAGATAAGATTTAATCCTGGATATAAGTTTCAAGAATATTTCACCATATGATACTGTAAGGTTTAACTATACGTGGGGTTGTACGTAAAGTATAGTTATTGTAAATAAATTACTGTAAATAGAGAGAGAGCGGATGTTTTAATCCACCAGATGCCTACAACACAAAAACTACCTAAACAGCTGACACAACTAATCGCTAGCAGGCGACAACAAATTTCAGAAGTGGAATTGTTGACCCAGAATGGAGCTGATGTGGTTAGCAGAACTCAAGGCCCACTCCAAGTGATTTAAGTAGTACATTCGAGGGCAAATGATCGCCAGAAAAGGCCGAATGTAAGGTTTAACTAAAATTAGATTGTCGCAAGAGGTCACCAGTGTGACGAATATCGGTCTGAACTGGTAAGTACGAGCTTTTAGATTTGAGATGACGAGGCAGAATGCTAGGAGCGTCTAAAGGCTCGTTCCCACCGAGGCGTGAAGCGTTGAAGATTCACGCTGCAGGAGAGAAAAATTGTTTCGACCCCTTCACAGCGAAACGTCAGAAATAGCATTGCGACTAGTGAAGTTCCGCTTCGAGTTGAAAGTTGGTCAATTCGAAGCGGAGTATTTCAAACCGGTTTCAGGCGAACGTGGCGAGGCTAGTGATTGGTCAGCGCTTCACGCTTAAACGCCTCGGTGGAAACGAGCCTTAAGGGAGAAGCACGTCAGGGACCGTATGTGATGAATGCGATGTGCTTACGATTTTTTTAAGTTAAAATAGAAATATTGTAGAAGAGGCACAGGGTGCCATGTGTATTAAAGAATTGTACGTAAAGTATTTTTTAATATTGTAAATAAGTTACTGTAAATAGAGAGAGAGTGGAGTGTTTTTCAATCCACCAGACGCCTACAGCACAAAACCACCTGACACAACAAGTCGCTGGGCTTGCATGGCCCTCGATGACACAGGTTTTGGGTACGAGTCCCGGCGGAGCCATGGATGTTTGCAGTGGTTCGGAATCCACTTTAAGCCGTAGGTCCCGGTCTCCCATGACTGCAAGAGCGACACGGAGCAGAAGTCAGACTTCTACCTACGGGTGCCCCATCAGAACAGAAGCTGCACCCCTCTTCCCTCCTTCCATGAGGAATACGACAACAACAACAACACAACAAGTGGCTAGCAGGCGGCAACAATACTTACGTCCAGTATAACGCTGTTGTATATTTGGAGTATTCCCTTCATCTGAGTGGGGTCTAACGTAGAGGTGCCATGCGAAACCTTGTTCGGAGTCGTTGGGAATGTCCGAGATGGAATAGATGTTTATCTTCCCATCGTTTTCTTCGTAGGAGAACCTGAAACAATGGAGGGAAAACTGAAATTAACTTAACATTCATGTATATACTTTTTTTTTATCATTAAACTACATTTATTCTTAAAAAATATGTACAGCTTGTCAAAAATATTATTATTTCTAAAATTTTAAAAACAGAACTGTGAAGCTTATAATTTAAAATTTGTAACAAATTCGTGTAACACAAAGTTTGTAAGTGTAACACACTAAGTAATGCTTACTGAAGTAAAATCAGATGAGAAAATAGGCTAGAAACATTCTACATTAACAAGTGGACTGAAAAGTTCGTAGGCTGACACATAGATGGCGCTAGTAGTATTAAAACCATATGATTTTTAGTTAGCCCTAACCTTCAAAAGACACGTATACAAATTTGACAGCTGTTAGTGAAGCAACTTTTGTTAGTTTGAAAAAATGGATAAAAAGGAAATTCGTGTGTTAATAAAGCATTGCTTTTTGGCGAAAAAAAATACTATTGAAGCCAAGGCTTGGATTGATAAACATTATTCGGACTTTGCATCAGGAAAATCAACCGTAGAGAAGTGGTTTGCTGAATTTAAACGAGGTAAAATGAGCACCGAGGACGATGTACGCAGTGGACGCCCCAAAGAGGCTGTTACCGAAGAAAACAAAAAAAAATCCACAAAATAATTTCTTATAACCGTAAAGTGAAGTTGATTGAGATAGCTGAGATCCTAAAGATATCAAAGGAACGTGTTGGACATATCGTGAATGAATATTTGGATGTGCGAAAGCTCTGTTCAAAGTGGGTGACGCGCGAGCTCACAATCGACCAAAAAAAACAACAACGAATTGATGATTCTAAGCAGTGTTTGGAGCTATTCAATCTTAATAAACCCGAATTTTTGCGTCGATATGTGACAAGGGATGAAACATGTCTCCATCATTTCACACCGAGTCCAATCGACAATCAGCCGAGTGGACTGCACGTGATGAACACTAAAAATGCTATAACTCACATACTAATAGTGCAACAGCTGTCAAATTTATACACGTGTCTTTTGAAGGTTAGGGGTTAACTAAGAATCATATTGATTTAATACTAGTAGCGCCATCTATGTGTCAGCCTACGAACTTTTCCGCCCACCAGATGATAATATGAAGAATAAGCACTCTTACATCAGTAATGATTAGATAGAGAGACTGTCAAACAACCATTGCTGTTAAGGGAGGTCATATAACTTAAGGCAGCTTTTTGCTCTTCCTTTTATACACCCAGGGCCGGATTTTCCTATAGGCTAACTATGCTTCAGCCTAGGGCCTCAAGATCAAGAGGGGCCTACATCCAAATTAGAATACACTATTCTTAAAACACCAAACACTGAATCGAAAATAAGAGAAATTCTACACATATAACTAATAAACGAACATAAAAATGCATTGGTTAAGATCAACGCGTTCGGCTCATTGGGTCTGTTCGTTTGCATACACTAGATTGCAACAAAGTATAATTCATACGTTCACTGATTGCTATGGCAAATATTGACATGCCTTATGCTACTAAGCTCTGGTTTGTTCTTGCATAAATAAAGTGCAGATTGGAACAGACAAACGAACAGACCTATTGATATTCCGACGTTCGGTTATATTCGTATTACTTTGATAATATGAAATACGTGTTAATGTTATTAGAAAAGATTCTTATTTTAGGATTGCGTACACGATCATTTTGATTTTCGCCTTTTAGTAGTTCAGTAGGTTGAATATTTTAGTGAAGTGTTTATAGACTATTGAAAAATTTTTTTGTGTGTTCATTTAACATATTGATATCTATCACAGTAATGATGTATTCTGTTATCTCTCATCTAATTTACAAAAATGAGAGGTGAAAGGGCCTCAAAAGGGAAATAGCCTAAGGCCTCTTTTCATCTAAATCAGGACCTGAATACAGATTAACCAATTTATACTCTTCAATACAGCTACTCTTTCAATATGTTTTTTTATTACATACAACATGAGTTCTATTCATTTTATTAGTATACTTTCTTCATCTTTTAAGTTTGTGCTATTATCTCTTCCTTATAAACTTGATGTCTTCCAGATGGTATGTTGGTCAGTTCGATAAAAAGTCGTTATTTAAGTTTTGTACAGTGTATAAATTTGATTTTGAGGAACATGTATGGTATTTGGGACACCGATTTTTGGCAAACAAAAATTTTCTCATTGAGTTGATTTTTATAGTCCAAACATCTAGAAAATAAATTTTAAAAATGTTAGCCGAGCTTTTGATGAATTTTTGGAAGAATTCGTTATCTCTTTAAACCATGGATGGGTAAACGTTTTCGGTTGCGGGCCAAGATAAATTTTCTAAAATTTTAAAAACTATATACAAGCATTACAATTTAAATATGTTAATGATATGAATGAAATAGCGATTTCATTTTGAAAAGTTCCTTATATTGAGGTTCGAAGTGAGATGTACTAATTCTAAGGAACGAGGGTAAATGCTCATCTGTCAGTCTACTTCTGAAATAGTTCTTTCTAAGGTTCATAGTTGAAAACATTTGCTCACATATATAAGATGAAGCAAACATAGCACTGATTTTCTCGTGAGATATTAAATTTGAGAAACTTTCTTTTCGATAACGATTTGTAAAAGTCTAACTTGATGGCACCAATCTACAGTTATAACTAACAAAGAACTTCCGTTTTTAACACTTTTACCGATTGAAAGCTGTCTGCGCTTGCTATTTCTGTCGATTTATGTTTTTGTAGAACAAAAATAGAGAAAGTAAAAATATCATCAGCCCTTTGAAAAAAGGAAGAAAAAAATAATATTTAATCAAAGTAGAAAAGGAGATGGATATATGAGATATAAATATATATTTCTTTTAATTTGCCTCGGACCTTCAAATTAAAATTAAATGCACCTGCAAATTACATAAAACCTGCAAATTAAATCCTTCCGAGGGCCGCAGTTTGTCCATCCTGCTTTAAACTAGATCTGAGTCAATATTAAATTGATGGATAATATTAGATAAAAATTTTTTTGTAATGTTTAAATACTTTTAATACTTTTAACTTTACATACTTATTTTTAATGTTTAAATACTTTTTTTTTTTTTGCAAAGCAAAAGCTGAAACATATTCCTTATTCTGCGCTTTTATTTATTTTTACAATTTCAATTTAATTTCATAAAATCCGTAATAGTCAGAATATTTATAATCTTTCCATGCTTCGCTTACTGTTGTTTAATGATGTTTTGCTGACTCAGCAAACATCATTATTCGTCAAATCATTGAAACTAAATGTTTTATGAGAATATCTGAATTAAATCTGATTAGTAACAAAATGACAACAGAGAATATTTCTGTAGTGTACCAAGTTTAAATAACAATAACTTTCCTGTCTTCAGTGATCTCTGCCATTTAGTACGGCCTGATGCCAATTGTGCGCTTTGTGTTGGTACGCAGAAAGGCTGCTTCTGGCATTTGTAGCCCGATGTTTGTGAGGGGGTCGGAACCACTTTTAAATTGTAGGTCCCGGTCCTATTTAACATAAATAGTGCACAAGATGACCGTAGAAACTGCAAACCAAACAAACTGCCATTTAATTCTCTGTGAAATTCTCTATTTCTTCTTATAAATTTTAATATTCTTTTTCTAAATTTTCTGGTCATGTCGAAAAATTATTAGAATATCAATTTTCCAGCACCTATTGAAGATGGGGCTCCTTCAGGACAGGGAGCTGAATTAAAAATGATGTATGATTGTCTTTGGTTTTCTGAGCGGGAGTCACTTATAAACCATTGAAGCCATTAATTTATTTATTTACTTGGTGCTGTATGGGTATTGAGCAGGGGTACAACCTTCTGTGGGTTTGCCCAAATATCTGATTGGAATGGAGTTAAACTCTGCCTATTACAGGCGAAATGTTTGGGGAAAATCCACCAAATCTATATTTCTGAATTATGCAGGCTCTGGCCTTTGGTATCACATGCTTCAGGTTCCATTCTGGTGGTGGCATGGGTGTTTGTGAGGTGGTTGGAATCCATTTTTAAACTGCAGGTCCCTGTCTAATTAACCCAAAGTGTACAAAATGACCATAAAGTGACAAATCAAATCGAATGATGCAATTTATAAAATTGGAAGTGTGGTGTATAGGTTGGGAAATCAGATTGTAAATGGATGTGGTTGGGTTGAGATGCTGAAGGCACAGATTTGAGAACTCACAGCTTTATTTACATACGCACAAACATCACACATACAATTAGAGACAACATTTAACACATTCAAAAGACAAATATTTATAGATCCGTGGAAGAACTCCACTTCTAAACCGAAAAACCCTTAACTCGGATACGTGCAGAGTGCGCGAAATAAACTTTTTCTAGGTGTGAGAGCCTGTAGGCCCAGGAGGCACTTTTTCCGGTGGTTTGGCTTGTCGCTCTACGGACATTTTATGCACAAGGTTGAACAGATCGGGAACTAAGCAGTTTAAGAGTGATTCTGAGCCACTCCAAACATCCATGTCATCGCCAGAATTCGAACCTGAAGCCTGTGTTACCAAAGGCCAGAACTCTCAGCCACTCTTGGCCATCAGGCCGCCCGGTCCGTAGGAGGGAAACATGATTACAGAAGAAACTTTGTTAATGCAGAAATGCATCGAATATGATTATCTTTAGAATCGCGTCTTGTTTGCACAAATTGCATTTTTTACCTAAGATTTTTCAAACTATGACTTACTTAAAATGCTCATTTTCGTACTCGGCAACTCTCATGATGTCGAAAAAACTGATGCCATACGGGACGCAGAGTACTGCATGGTATCCGCATTCGCCAAGGGGATCCTATGTGCAGAGAATAGCGAATGTAATTCTTTGTCCTGGCAGCTGCAGGATTTCGAGAGGACTCAAATCTGCAAGAAAATACAGAAGTCAATTTCTTAACTAACTGCTAGAAGATTCAAATGAACTTTACCCTTTTATTTATAGATCCATCGTACTAGAAAAGTATGCTATCACGCGTTATCTAAATATGAGATTCGTGTCATTCACTGAAATGAAACTACAAACAAATAAAATCAAGTTGTGGGAAAAAAAACAGGAATCAGTGTTTTTAGAATTTAAAAATTTTGTAAAAAAACCCCACATTAATGAACATTAAGAAAATAAATAATGATTCATGAAAATTGTATAGCCAATAATATAAATTGGACTATATTTTTGTCATAAAATAAGAATATATTTTTAAATTTATATTACCAGCTAAAAGCAACTTAAATGGGGACTCATGGAATCTATTACAGAAATAAATACGTTCGATCATCGATAGCAGGATAACTTGGCAAGCGTCCAAATCGGACGTAATTCCAAAGGAACAGTGTCATAGAGGATAAAATGTTATTTAGATGAGATTTAATTGTAATAAAAATAATTTTAATTTGTAATAATTAAAAATAATTAAGCAATATTAAAAGAAAACTACATGAAAAATTCCACATTATTATGTTTTTTTAAATCTATAAAACCAAGACAGTAAAATAGTAATCTTGAAACCTGCTGAAGAACAATAATTGTCGGCCTGGCGTACCAATTTAATTTTTAATAAGCAAACGATCTTTCTGCCGTACGTAACTGAAACCATATAATAGAAATTTTTATTTTATCGATGGACACAGATATATCTAATACTGCAATTTACTGCATTCTGTAAATAAGATTAAATGATGAAAAAAAAATAAGATACATAGGTTTTTTTTTTTTTTTTTATCTGATGAAATATACTAAAATGTTTCTACTGGTCCCTAATACTAAAGATCACCCGCTACAGAAAAACTTTGTAATATTTTGTTGTTGTTGCTTATCCTCCTGGTTTAGGCCAGGTCCAAAAGACATGCTGCACTTTAGTAATCAAAGCAATCTCTCCCTCATTCAATGTAGCCACCCCACAACAGAGGTAAAAACACCTTCAATACAATCAATGATATG
>BPLR01007602.1:0-25701 GCA_021605095.1 Caerostris extrusa
ATGGGAAGGAAAGATACATTTAACATTTATGAAAATTTTAAAGAACATTATAAGGAAATCTACTTAACTGACGTTGTTTTATTATCAGATTATTGTTTTATTTATCAGATTGTAAAATTACGGAACTAAATACTGAGTCATTCAATGATGATTTCTTTCTAGTGAGTGAAAAATTTACAATAAACAAGAGTTCAAAAATCAGTTACAAATAGTTCAAATTGTAAAATAACAAATCAAATGAATGGGACATTGATAAAATTTAAGAGTATCCAATAAAGCCTTTTAAACAATTGTATTTTAAGAATTGTATTTTGAGAAACTTTTAAATTGTAAATAACACTTTATATATAAAAAAAATATGTGTAATACTTTAATAGGTAATCTTAAATAAATGAATTATTCTAAAATACTTCCTTCCATGAAAATTTATTTTCCTTATTTATTGATATTCTGTATTATTTATTCATAATATTCCTTTTATCAAGAACGAAAAATACAACTCTAATTAATAGCTAATTAAAACAATATTTAATTATTTAAGAAAATAGTATTTAAAATTCTTTTATTTGATACTCTTAAAATTAATTTAACACACAAGTTTTTATTTATTATTTAAAATATTAATTTTTACAACACTATAAAATCTAAAAATATCAATTTATAATTTAAAAATAAGATAGACATCGAAACTAGCTTAATATAAAAAAGGTATCTAAACAAATATTTTTGTGAAAGTAATATTCCTGTTCTAGAATAAAATATTTGTAAGGAAAGTGCTTACTATTTCCTACAGAAATAATTTATAACTTTATTATATGAATAATTTAATCCTCTTACATATAAGATATTTATTAGATATGTTTATTTAACATTTTATAATAGTTAAAATTCAACTAATGTATTTTATTATAAATAAAACACAGTATTTTAAGAGAATATTTTAAAGAGAAAAATGTCCATAGTAGCAATTTCCGCAATATTTATTCAAATTATCACATCTATTCAACCGAAAACTATTTTATAAAGCGTTTATATTAATATTCATCTTCAGAAAATGATTGCAATTGCAGATAAATTCCAAAAAATTTTAGAATATATTTTAAATAAAAGGTTAGAAAAGTTTCTTTAATAAAAGGTTTTATATTTTAAATAAAAGGACTTCATAAGGTGGTGCATCGGACTCAAATTAAATAAATACACAATTGTTTCTATCTTCTTTTAATGATGCATTTTGCTTTTTGAACAATAATTACTTTGAATTTACGTGAATGTTTTAATAGAATTCAAGTTGGCTATGAATATCTATTCAACTGGCTATGAACACAAAATTTTACTATGTTTAGTTCAAAAAAAGTACTTTTAAAAACAAAACAGCTTTATTTATTATGTAAGGAAAGGAAAATGAAATTTTACTTTCTGTTTTTCTCAGATTTAAATGAAAAAGAATAAATTTCATAGCAACGCAACGAATTTACTTTCTCCAAGCAAAACATATGTAGCAAAACTTAAACTTTCTTGATTTATAAACACATTTTTATAAAAAAGAAATGTCTTAAACCAACTATTTCTTAAAAACGTTTCATTTATGTAAATCTTGGAAGACACAGAATATGATACTTTATTTTCTCCAAGATCAAAAATATGATCGTGAAACAATCGCTAAGGTATAAAGTGCATTGTCCCTTTAGTTGGCAGCTGTTGCATTTGAGTTGCATGCTTATATTTCTGAAGTAGACTTTCTGTTTGTGGAGGTTTTTGGATTTTTAGTTATTCACTCAGACCTTTTTGAAAGAGCAATTGAAAAAATAGTCACTTACTAAACTCTCCCTGTGCCGGCAGAGTGGTTGCTGATTCTTTACCCAGTGGCTTTTAAAAGTGATTTTTATTACTTCATAAGAAATCCAATGTACTTTTAAATAATAAATGTAAAGTGGATTGAAATATGTTGTTCAGCATTGTTGAAAAAAAAATTGATCCCAAAAAAGAATGTTTCATTAAATATGGCGTTGTACAGCAGCATAAGTGTGTATTATTGCGTAGAAATAAAAAAAAAATCAGTGATGTTCTTTCCTTTCAGTTTTACAGGTATAGTAAGAATAACAGTAAAGCAAAGAGTATATTCAAACATACAGCAAAAAAAAAACAGTCAGATAAAGAATTTGAAAATAATTAGAATTCACTAATTTCTTGGCATCTAATTATAAAATATTAGTATTTAAAATTTTTTTTAAATAATGACATTACAAATGTCTTCCATCTAGTCTTTTCAAATGAGAAAAAGACTTAGTTAAAGTTACGAGAACGAAATATACAATTTTTAAGAAAGTTTGTCCATTACACTTTTAATTAATTAAAAAGAAATTTTTATTTATCTTATGGGGTAACTCTTACTTAATAATTATAGCATATAAATTTAAAATAATATGAATTAAGCAAAAAATAGTTTTGACTATACGTAACAAAAAAGAAGAAAAGCTACTAGAGTAATAGAATACAAAAATAATGTTAGCTATGGTATTGTACTCTGTTCCATTAAAACGATAATTTTATTAATAACTTATGATTTTTACAATAGCTTCTATTTTTAAAATTACAATGCACTATTATATATTTTGAAAATAATGCGATATTTTTAAATTGTAATATTTAAATGTTTTTATTTTTATCTGAAAATAAAATATTTACTATTGAAAAGTAAGCATTATTATTTGCCTTGAAGAGAAATAACAAAGAAAAAATAATACAAAGAAAATGTTATATTAATAGAAAAAAGGCTATTTTATTAAAAACTCACATATTTTAGTTTAAATATTTCAAAATAAATGTTTGTTTTTCTTTAAAGAAATAAGTCAGTATTGGATTAGTTAGTTGTAATATGTTTACATGATAACTATTTCAATTTTTAAACTAATTTTTCTTCTTTAAACAGCAATCGAATGCTGCTTCTTTCCTTTATGCGAAAAAAAGTTTATATATGAGCCTTGCTTATATGGATTTACATATATATTTACATTTCAACATTCAACAAGAAGAATAACAATATCTTTTGTGGTTTTGTGTAAATTCTCAAAACTAATATTTTTTATGCTTCGCATATCTCATAGCACATTGATGTAGCATAAAAATAATACTTTCCTTTGTGAGAATCTCAACGAAAAGCGGACAAAGAACGCCATTTTTCATAAAATGACATCAATATTTCATGTTTTCACTCGCATTATCTCCCAACCCAAACTGGTTTGGAGGTAAAGCAATGTTTTCCGAATGGTTTGATGTGGTTTTTGCATTTCCAAACAACGAGTGGAAGCCGTTGTTTAATAAACTGCGAGGAAGGGCCAAACAAGGGAAATTTTTACGATTTCTTTTTATTCTCGGGGCGGTAAGTGGTTTAATGGAATTTTGGGGGCCCATGTAAATCAGTGAGTTGAAATAATTGCCATTCACGTAGAGCAGCACTGTTGCTCTCCAATTGAATCAACATGGCGACGTTCTCTCTTCTTCAATCTTTCATGTTCCGACAGTGAGCGCAGGCGAACAAAAAGACGGAAGGAGGGTCTCCATGAAATATTAAGAGGCAGGAGAAGGAAAACGTGGGGGTGGTTGCTTTCAAAGGAGGAGCTCCAAAGCACACAGACAGGAAGAGAGAGGGTCCTGCATTGTAAATGTTCATTATTCAATCGGGCTACATTAAGACATGAAAAATTCATGCAGATGAAGTGCAGGCCAACAATGGAGGATAAAAGGAAAACAAATCGCGCTCTGCTCATTGTGCCGAGCCTTTGATTTTGCTTCCTTTTTCTCGCGGTTGCGGGGAGTTTTCGCTTCTCGGTAAATTGACTTTTCCTTGTTATGACACAACCATCCATTCCTCCGCGCTCTTTGTCTCCAGAGTGCATCGGGAAAGGTAATCGAAAGTGGAAAGGCACTTTCTCCTCTTTTTGCATTCCGACCAATTGTGTCTGCACTCACGGACTCTAATTCAATAAAAACAAAGCGACGAATAAAAACAATGTAGATCTACGACGTTTTTGCTTCCGTCCTTCGTTTCGATATACCTCCGCAAAATCTCTTAACGACTTTAAGCTCCCGAGGAATTTTCCGCACTCTTCACCGTTTCCGAAACGCTTCCTATAATTGCTGGAAATCTATAAAAGCCGTAGAGAGAGGAAACACAATTTGCTAGTCTCGGCCGGCATGGACGCATAGCCCGTGGCAACATTCCAGGCGTTGTGTTTGTATGCAGGGCTGGTTCGCTGCATTTTTGAGAGCAGAAATTGCTTTATCCCTTTCTTTTCGTGTCTCCAAACAACACTTTCGGGGAACGAAATAAACAAAAAAGGAGGCGACATGTCGCCGGGAGACACTCGTGCGAAACCTTTCGGATAAACAATTCGAAAGTGAATTCGGAGGTTTATTAGTTAGAACAAAAGTAGGCACAAAGGAGGAAAAAATCACAAAGACTAAATAAATACGGATGATTTGGATACAAAATTTTCACTTAAACAACGTTACAAAGGAAAGAATCTTAAATTATTTTTGGAAAATATTATATTTAAAGTTTCGTATAATTAATTTTATTCACATGCTATACATTATATTTTTATTATTAAATTTCATTTTAATTATAACCAATAATTTATTCACAACTGATATAGTTCACTAAAATTGTAATTAAATCCGTTTATATGCAAATCAGTATCTTTCACTTTGTACAGATTCCAATTGGAAATTTTCTTGCAAAGTTTTAGGTTTCTTAATATTAAGTTTTATATCTTTGAAACGTTTTTGAAGTCTTTTAATAATTTTGTTAAATGTCCCTTTTTTTTATTTTCTACGCCATTAATTTTAAATGCTAATTTAATCAGTAATTAATTAAGCCTTTTCATTCGTTAAAATATATTTTCACTATAATTTTTAATATATAAAATAGCTCACAGACACTAGATAACAGACAAATCCAGGTTAGTATCAAAAACTTAAAAGTGATAATTAAAGTGTTAAGTTGTGGTTTCTTTTCTTATTAGGAAGAAAGCTGTTTTTTTACTCATAATAAGTAATTATACAAAATAAACAACTCTTTTTGTCATAATATTTCCATAGTTGATTAAAGTTCTCTATTTTAAAACGTTTTTAATGTAGTAAGTTTATCGTTATCTTAAGTTTATATTAAAGATATACATTTATAACAATCATGCATGTAATTCTTTATACCTTTTCGTTAGATTTCCATTATTACTAATTCCACTATTTCATATTTCTACATTTGTCACTTTAATATTGTCTCCCTATTTCACTATAACGCAACCAACCTTTAAAATTTAGTTATAATTTATAAATAAAATGCAAATGCTTGACTATTGTCTTATTACAACTTGAAATGTTAATGCACAAAAGAAAATATCTGAATTTAAACTCAATGCCAATTAACTATCACCTCATCTACAATTCAAACAGACAAATATCATATTAGAAACGTTATTGCTTCCTAACTATTCATCTTTCAACACAAATATGGCTCATTTTCCTTAAGAAGGCTTTCAAGAAACCATTTTTTTTTTCTCTTGTAATATACTGAAATAGTGTTTCCTGAATAAAGTTATCAGTAGGTTAATAGATCCTTGAAATATTTTTGTTTTGTTTTTGTTTTAAAAAAGAATAGATGATAATTTTTTTTTTTCAAAAATAAGAATAAAAAATGATTTGCTCCACCTTTTAGAAAATTTTATATTTAAAGATTTATAACTAATTTACATTACAGTCTTTTAAATATTACATTTGTGTTTCAATTTTACCGATACAAAACGTATGACACTATTAAATAATTATAAAATTTTGATGAATGATTATAGACATTATATGCTAATGGAAAAAACTTTTAAATGTTAGAAATTATTTAAACATTAAAGTGCCAAATTAAAGAATCAACAGCCGTGATTAATTTTTGTGCATTGTACACATTTATTCAAGGATTCTCAATTTAGTCTTAATAAAGGAGTCCTAAAACCTAAAATAAAGCACAAAATATCACAACTACTTTATTAAGGGATGTATCTTGAAATTAAATGAAAGTCATACTAATTTCTCCACTTTTTCTTTAAAAGTAACACCTGTTTGGTAATGATGTCAAAACGAAGATGTATAAAATTAAATGTAGACGTGTACAGATTAAACATGCAAAAAGAAATAAGAATAAATAAATTTTTTTCAAAGAATTTTCGATCAAAATAATAATTTGATGAATCATAAAGTTTGAGTAGTCAAATATTCTATTGTTTTGTTTGCATACCCATAACTACAGACAATAATTTACGAACAACATAGTTATAATTAATTATAAGAATGCCACATGAATGAAATTCTTACTCGAAAATGTTATTCAATCAATAATAAGCGTGGCAGAAAATATAATCAACATGCAGCGCTTTAAATCAGTAGCACGGTACTTTAATAGAAAACTTCGAGGGCATGTCTGTACAAGCCAAATTACAGTCAATTTGTAGTGGTTGATAAGCCTATTATTTCATAGAAGCGGGAGGTACCGCGTGTTGAATGACAAAGCCCTCTATTTGAATAGCAGGGAACAACAATGACTGGGAACAAGGCTCTTGGTTTAAGGGCTCTTCAGTCTTCTGATGAGGACGACGCTTGTATAACGACGCATTGTCGGGGAAAAGACCTGATGTAAGGTATTGCCATACATGTACTTCACGAAATAGACAACCTCTATAGAAGCCATCTTAATTTCAAAAATAATAATAATATAATAAATAAATAAATAAAGATAGAGTTTCTGGATGTAACATGTCATTATTATAGAAATACAGATAATTTAGATACATTTATCGGCATACATATTTTTGATAGATGCGTTATATTTCTTCATAAAATAATATATAATGCATGTTGTGGTCTTATAAAAAAAAATATTAATTATTTTTATGTTATTTTTAAATATTTTTATTAAATATTTTTTTTATACCGTTTAAAATTTTCTTGAAAATGTTACCCACTTTTAAACTATTACAGATTCATATGTATGATTTTAGTACATGGCATATCATAAAAAGGAACTAAATATGTTTTATTTAAGATACAAAATCGTGATTGTTTTATTACAAATTTTATGGAAGTATATTTATTAAATTTAAAATTATATTTATTAGTTTTTATTTTGGATGATAATAAAAGGAAATCAATAAAATAAGCATTAAATATAAATACGTTTTTTGGTGCTTGAATAAAGATCATTAAGTGAAAATAATAAAAATATCCTTTATCCATTATAATTTCGTAATCATAAATTCTTGTGCAACTGTAATAATCATCCAAAGATATGCTCATATTTTAATATGTTTCTAAAAATATACTGGCTGTACTAGAAATATATAAGTATTATATATTTATAGATGTACTAAATATATATAAGTACTATACTATTTCTAGAAATATATTGCAATAGTTGATAAAAACCCCATTAACCTATTTAAACTATTTAAAAGTTTCAAGGGTTTAATTTTCTAGTCTGCGCACTTATAATTTATTATTCATTTTTAAAAGTAAAAAAAATTTTTATGCATTCAGTATGCACTTTTAAAATTCACCCGAAAATTTATTTCCTTTTAATGTAACGTAGCTTACCATCTTAAAAAAAATCTTTTAATAATTTAAATATGTTACTTAATAACATTATACATTATAAATGAAATTTCTATTAATCCTTGTTAATAAATACCATTATTTATACTGAAATTTTTTGACGATTTATTTTATTTTTTATAACGGAAAGAGATGCTTTAATGTTACTATGTAAGCGAGCTTTATAAAAAAAATAACTCAATTTTTTTTTTTTTTTTATCTAGGAATTATAAATAATACACGACTGTAAAAAAGATTAATAAGTTTATTTATACTAATACTAAAAACACTATATTATTAAAAGATACTATTAAAGCCAAAAATTAAGTAAGTAAAAACTATTGCAACTTTAGTGTGACGTATTTTCAGAAAAGAAAAAAAAAAAAAAAAATCATAATATCATAATATAGTATATTAAATTTATACATTAAAATGACATTATTCCATACTTTAAATTCTATTAAATACTACTTCAATTATTACACCATTGTTTATTATTGTAATTTAAATACATCAACTAAGCAGTAAACATTTAAAGTCTTATTTAACAGAAAGTAATAATTTAAATGCGAAATTACATGACGCTATTTCAAAATCAAAATATTTCCAGTATAATTAATCATTCGTACATTTCCGAGCGGAATCTGATGGCGTGTTTATTCTTCCAAATTAATTTCATCCCAACATCTACAACTCCAATAAACAGGAAAATATTTCGTGAAATTCCTGAAATAGCCACTTCTGCGATTCTACCCACGGGTATGGCGAGGTATACATCAGGTCTTCGGAAGCTACTTAAAAGCATGAGCTAGCTGTTAATTTGATTAACAATTAATATAAAAGAGTGCCCTGTTCTCTCAAAGGATTGACATTCAACGTTTGTCATTCATTACCAGCGTCGACTGTGAAGATATTCGCCTCACTCCAACCACAAATAAAATCTCTCCCTCATGACTGTGGGGCTTCGGAGAGCTCAATACAACGATTTTCGCTACCGTAGCCCATGCGAGATGAATTCATTTGAATGAGCGTTTCTGGCAGACGCACTCAATAAAAGTCCTCGCTGTTTGCTTTGGACGAGGTCAAGTTTTCCTGCACAAATTAATCCTTTAATAAATGATCGAAACGCGGCTCTTTGTTCGCCGGAAACTTCCTTGAAGCGGACAGTTTACTTACTCAAGAATGCCAAGAGAAATCAAAGCAAACTCTCGGCCAAGTTACTTCTCTTCTAATTACATCTCCTCCTTTACAAAGCGGCACTTGAGAGCATTGCACCGTCCAATATTGACCCCCTCCAGTTTGCAAGACATTGTTCAGGGACTAAGCGAAGAGCCCGCGGCGAAACCCGCTATTAAATAAAGAGAATTCCATCCCACTCTTGCCGATCAGAAAGCATAACAAGCTGATTTGGAATCTTCAATTCTGGTAAGTGCTGAAATAGCTGCGAGGGATTTCGGTCTCCACAACCATTGTCGACTCAAAACCTGCGAGTGTTGGGAAAAGAGTGGAGTGTGCTGCAAACGAAAGGATTGTCTCTCTTTGGAGGAGTTGGGATAGTGGATGACGGATCTTGAATGGTTGAAACCTGTCAATTGTTTCCTTTTAAAAAGCCACCCTTCCCTTATTCATATATATATGTCACAATAAATTTTATAAATTTATAATTAAAACTATTATTGATTCAGATCTAACAATCTTGTCTTTAATAAACAGTTCTTTGAAAATCCTCATTACATCGGAATCAATGTTAGAAACAACATTGATTCCGATGTAATGAGGAGTTTCAAAGAATTGTCCATTCATGAATATTTCTGTTAAGGAAATTCTGATTATTTTAATTTAAAAAAATATTACCGTACTTATAGAACTTATGAAAATCGCAATACTTGAGAAGAACTTTCTAAAAGATTCGTGAAAATTTGGTTATTGTTGATGTAATGATGAATTATGTATTTAAAATTTTAAACCATTATTAATTCAGATGTGTTGATCTGATCTTTCCATTATTTATTCCTATGTAATGTGGAGTTTCAATTTTAAGATAATAAACTATTAAGAGTCTACTTATAAATATTTCTATTAATTATAAGACTACTGAAATATTTGATGGAAATTCAAAATATTTCTTTATATTTAGTTCTTGTCTCAAATCGAAATATAAAAATAATCATAAAATGTGTTCTGATTAATAATGTCTATAATGCATGAATATTTTCCTGTAGACCTATAATTCAAATATGCATCACTATGAATTATAGGCTTAGTATATTTTATTATATTTAATAATATGTTGTTACATCGCTATATGTATGTTACATATATGTTAGATTCTTATAATAAGATAAATCAAGAGATAGACAACTTAAGACTCTAAAGATTACAGTTTTAAGTAACTTTTTCGTAAACGGTATATAAAATAACATATATTTTTTTTACAGTAAAATTTTTTAAATTTCAATTTATTTTTTATCCATTTTATTTTATTTTTTATTTAGTTATTTTTTTTTTATCCACTTATTTCCTTTTTTATCCACTTATTTTTTTTTTTCATCCATTCATTTTATTTTTGATGTATTTAATTTTTTTGCTTTTTTTCATTTGGAGAGATTTCAAAATTAAATGGAATTGCCAGTGGCACCTTTATTCAGTCGTATACAAGACATATGTCTGAAAATGTCTGGATAATCTGCTTTTTACCCTTAAATATTACTCTTAAAAAATTAAATGCAACCTAGAGATTTAAAAAGCATAAAAATTATGATTAACCAATGAAATTTATTGTATAAATATGGGATGCTTTTACACAAACAAACTCATAAATGTATGGAATATGAAGAAGTATAAATTGGAAAATTGTCCCAATTAAAACATTTTCTGTTTTAACCATATATGTATGTCTAATTAATTTGCAATGAAATGTGGTTAGATTAAGTTATTTGCTAATCTTACTCTCCTCAGTATTTTACATCTAAGATATGCATATATTGTAAGGTCCCTTTTATACGGTTTATACTTAAAAAAAAAAAAAAAATCCCATAAAATAATAACCTAAAAATGACTTTATACTTACCTTGAAAAATTAAGGATGGGTTTCGTAATTTCTTAAAATCGCACAAAAATAAATGAATTAAAATTACCTAAAAACGCATTAAAATACTTGCAGAACTTTAAAAAAATAAAAAAATTCGTCTCGATTCGTATAAAAGGTTAAAATAAAATTGTTCTTCGAACTTATATCACTTTATTTTATTGATAAATTAATTAATTTTTATTGATTTTGCATTTTGCAATCATTATCGCTATATGTTAATGATCTGAACCGTTTGCGAAATGGTTCCAAATCACTTTCATCATTTTCATCATCAGAAAGAAAAAAAGAAAAAAAAAAAAAACTGTTTCTACAATTGATCTTTTCAGTAAGTGACAGATTTTCGCAAACTTCTTCCTCGTCCTGTGTAACTCTTTCATTTCCGGCAAAGTAATCAGTAATTGATCCTTATGATGACGATTCTACTATTTTCTTACTTAGTTCAGATATCTAGACAAGCAACTCAGCAGCTTACGTTGTTATTTAAAGACTCATTCGTAATCAGGGTTATCAAGAAGAAAATGAATTTATAATTTAATGCAAAATTAAAAACCTCGAATTAATTATGCTATAAACATACCATGATTTTTGAACACAATCTATACATGAGCTCCCCTTAAATAAGTCAATGTATACATGTTTGTCAAAGAAATTTTTGAATAAAATACAAACTGCATTTCAAAATTGCTTGAAAAGAGACTTAACAGCATTATGCAGTATGATATTAATTGTACATTAATTATTCTTTGCTAATTTGTAAATGTTTAAAACTGAATTTTTGATTATTTTCCATTGTTGGGACTATCTTTCTAATGTTGTGGGGACTATTTTTGTAATGTTGTGGGACTATGTTTCTATTATTGTAAAGCATAAACAGTAATTTACGAGTTTATAGTTTTATAATGTGAGTGAAAACAATAAAAAATATTGTAAGACTTACTATGACAAATGATCTTGTACTTACAGTGAGTGAATTTCCGGGTGCATTGTTGTTCTGTGCGTTGGAGGTAATCGGTGACAACTGTCTTGAAGGGCTGGTCGATGAGTTGAGGTGATTAGGGAAATGAGGAGGCAATATCCCCGAGGTAGTGGTCAGCAGCGTGCTTGGAGCGGAAACTTGAGGAAGACCCCCTTCAAAGACGGGGAGGAACATCAGACCCCGGGGAGTTCCTGGCAATCCCTTCCCCGAGGCAGCCGTGTAATCGCCATTCAATCGACTCTAAATGAGGACAATAGAAAACCGTTTGCAATCCCCTCTCATACATCTCCCTAGAGGAGCAGTTTAGCTTTCTTACATCTATAACAGACCTGATTAAAAAAAAAAGTACTACTGCTGCTATTGTATTTGCGTCATTGAAGCAATTCTTTTATAGTGACTTCTTTTCAAATCGAGGTCCATAGAATTTAAACCAACTAAAATGCTAATCTGCAGTTCCCAAAGACGGGAGACATAAATTTAATAAATTGACATAAATATTTATAAAAAATTACAACAAATCTAAAAATTAAATAACTATTAATTTAATGGTAAAATAAAATTAAAAAAAAAAAAAAAAAGCAGATAGTCTATGAAAAGTTAATAAAGTTCTATACGAAAAGATTTCTTTTTTTCTTTAGAATTTGAATTTTCAATTTTAATAATTTTGGATTTTAAAAGGTAAATACTATGATATGGGTCTGATGGCCGAGTGAATAGCGCTCTACCGCTCTGCCTGTAAGCAGACGGACTTGGCCTACCATGGGGCTGTTGCCCAATGAAGAAGAAGAAATACTATGCTATGCTTTCCTTTCCTTTCTCAATTTTATTCATTTTTTAAAAATAATTTTTATACAATAGTTTCAATGTTAAAATATTTTAAATTTAGTTTATTGCTAATGTAATTAGTTACTTTTGGATCAATCAGTATTTTTTTTTTTTTCTTTTGTATATTAGCTTAAACAGCTTTGTTTACTTTTAAACATTTTTTGAAAGACACTGTTCTCGATGTTCTTTAGAAAATTTTATTTTTTAACAATTTGGGACGGGGGATTTTGTGGTATTGCATTATGATGTTTAAAATTTTTTAAAAATATTATTCGATGGGCAAAAAAAATATGAATTCTTAATTTTTATTTTCAAGATTGACTGGAGCAGCATGGTACACAACGAGTTAGGATTCAGAACTAAGAGACCTTGGTTCGAAATTTGATAAGAGATGCCAAAACAAACGTTTAAGTGTCTATGTCGGGGCTGCACATGATAATCCGTATACATATAGATTCTTCCATTGATAACGAGGAGGAGGGGAGAGGGTGATGCGGACCTCCTCAGGATACCATTCTTAGAAATGTTAGTTCCAAAGTGGGATGGAAAAATATGAATGCAGTGAAACATGTCTTCTGTGATGCACACGGGATAACGGTGAATCTGTTACTTACCTGCTATGGTAGTGGAATACTGACCTCGTCAAAATGTTTGGCACAGAGAAAATACCATATTCTACGATTTCTGTATACCTTTGATTAAGTCAATCCCCGACATTCAAAAATGGTTCTTAATTACTAAAAATAAATTTGTTTACTCCTTAAAGAACATATTCTTTCTAGTGCTTAATACTTTATTCGTCTTTGTAATTATATTTTCAGTATATCGTTTTATTAACATCTGGTTAGCTGCAGCTTTAATGTCATTACATATTCATTACTTTAAGCTTCTATCTCAATTTAGTGTCCTTTTTAGTGTTTCGGAATGGTATTTCATTTTTTGTCTGATGTTGCTGTTTACTGCACACACACACACACACACACACACACACACACACACACACACACATATATATATAATATATATATAAATATATATATATATAAATATATATATATATATAAACTGCAATAGCTTAAGCAGTTTTTAATTTAAATGAAAAGTGTCCTAAGTATTCCTCACATTAAAGGCGCTGACTCGATGGCTTGTGCATGGATTTTGCAAAAATACTCAGAATTTAGAAATACCAAAAGGGAAAACCTATCTTTTGTGAAAAGGAACAAAAATATAGAAAATAATGAGGATCTATAGTACAAGAGTCAGATAAGCTCAATGGTATTAAAATTGAATCAATGTTTCTGCTAACCCATAGCTTAAAAATGAGGGTTTTTCTGAGTCAATACCATGAAAAAATATTTCAAAGCAGAACGTTTTAACATAAGTTAAAAGTCAGGAAATATGATTATATTCTAACATTAGACAGACAATTAAGCATTTAGGAAGTGAAGAAAGACTTCAAAACAAAAATATTCATTTCTGCATACACACACACACACACACAACACACACACACACACACACACACACACACACACACACACACATATATATATATGCACTATTGAGAAATATTGAGCAGGACGTCAGTGCTTTTAAAGAAATTTTTCATAATAGAATTTGCTTCCTTAAAATTCTAATACAGAACTTCAATATTATACATACGTGTGTGTGTGTGTGTGTGTTTGCGTACAAGAGAGAGAGAGAGAGAGGTAAAAATATCAGAGGTTAAAAGAAAAATCATCACTTGTGCCAATCAAATACTAAAACAATGCTAAGTTTAAAAATACGTAAAAAGAAAAAAAACATTACGTTAGATCATTACGAAATCGTAAAACACTGGTACGCTTGGTTCATCTACTCAGGCATTAATAGCATGCTACACCAGAAAATAACAGCATGTGTACTAAAACACTAAGAGGCATTAAAACAAAATATTATTTTCAGCGAATTAACAATTTCAAATTTTAAAATTTATTCCAAATATATCTTTAAGAAGTGGGGCCAAAAATTTTTATTCACAATATGGAAACGAAATAAAACTAAATTTGAGACATGAATACTGAAATCTAGCTTTATGAAAAGCCCATCTAGATTTCAATGTACTTTAAGATCCGTAAATTTTTTGAGGATAGAATTCAAAATTGCCCTATGCTCAACAACATGAAAACTTTAAGTTTAAAATTCGAAAATAATGGGATTAGTCCAAAATGGAGAATTTCAAAGAAAAGTATAACCAAAATGAAGAAAGCGTACACAATCAATCTACAGTGCATGAAATTGCGTGCTTTCAAATGCTAAAATTTTACCCTAATTAAGATCTTCTACAAGGAAAATATATTCTAGTGAAAAACATTTTTTTCTTATAATTGTAATCATTAATTATTAAACATTATTCTTAATAAATAAGAATATGCATCAAATATATTGTTGTAGGAGAAAATACTTAGGCATCTTACACAGAAACTAAATTTTTGTGAATAAATATATAATAGTTAAATGTAAGATAAACTTAGTTATATGTAGTTAAATGTAAGATAAACTTAGTTATATGTAGTTAAATGTAAGATAAACTTAGTTATATGTAGTTAAATATAAGATATAAAATTAAGCTTACTTTTCTCATGTATTGTATTTTTTTTTTTTAAAAAGAACTTAAAAGTAGTTTTCTTTTAAATATATAGAAAAAAAATTTAACATGCAATATTTTTACTGTGAAAGTCTTAATATCCTAATGTTTTTCATTATAAATATTTTTTTTCCTATAATACATAATAGAGAAAAGCAAATTCTTATCCAATAAAAAAATCCATTTTCATTAAATTGAAAGAATATCAGTTTTTTACAAGCCCATTTTTCCAAAAAATTCGCGAATTAAATCCAATAAGAATTAAATTCTGTAAAAATAAATAGTTAAAAACACTCACGTTGAATTCTCTTGCTTGCTGTTCTTGTAACTTTTTGCTGTTGTCGAACATGTTCTTGTTGTTTCAATAATTGGTCTTGTTGTCTTCGAATGGCTTTTTGTTGCTGAGACGAAATTTTTTGCTCCTAAAAACATACACATGTATCTAAGTTATTGCTCTTAAAACCAAATTACTTTCTTTTATTAATTCAGAATTTTTAATCCTTATTAAAAAATGTATATATTGCTTTTCCTTATGTTTAACTTCGGTAAGCAAATATTTTTTTTTTATGCACAAATAATTTCTCTGACAAAGAAAAGTAATTAAAAAAAAAAAAAACCGGATAACTTTTTTTTAAAAACTTTTCTTACAAAACTTGTTTTTTAAAAGTATGATAGATATTTTTTAGTCAACAAGAAAAGTAGTTGTTAAAAAATAGCGAAGTTTTTTTTTTGTTGCGAATTATTCTAACGTAAGTAAAAAATGAATTAATTTTTTCCCTCCTCTCAGAATTTGCAGCTTAATTCTACTGGGAAATTGTTTCTTTAGAAATTGAAAGATAATTTTAAGATTCTTTTATAAAATATATTAAGTAATAATATTTTCTGAATTACTGCTTTAGTTTATACTTCTAAACTAAAAGAGGAACACTTGATTTTTTTTAAAATTGGAAAAGTTTGTGTACCTTTATAATCGATAAGTTTATTAAAGCATAATCATTACCATTTTATGTCCAAATTATTTTTCTTAGAAATATTGCAAATTTATGGTAAAATACTAAGTGCTATATTTATATCTGTTGTTTTATTACAACTACAAGTTTAACCCGACCAGTAGTAACGTGCACAGCTAACTTGCAGGAGATCTCAGGTTCGAATTCACAGTTGGTGTTCTTTGGAGTCACTGCATTCAAAAGCAGTGACTGCAAGGGATGCTATGTGTCTTGATAAAGATTGTGACAACATGTGTAAAGCGTTTCGATAGTTAGGATACCTGGTGGAAGGCATCTAACTTTTCTCTCCGACGATGCTCAAATAGAGGGTAGCTAAAACTAAAAGACCTCCAAGAAGGTAATGCAATCATACGCTAGTATGCTGCTAATCGCATACATAAGTATAATATGAGGCCCACCCATGTTCAAAAAATACTCATTTAACATTATCCTTATTTTTTATGGTTCGAATCCTGCCGGTGGCATGGATGTTTGTTAGTGGTTTGGAATCCCTCTTTAGCCCCGGTCTGTTTAGCCCTCGTGTGCACAAGATGACCGCAGAGCGACAAACCAAACCTCATTTTTTTATAGCGGCCAGATGGCCAATTAGCAAGCTATCTGGCCTTTGGTAATATAGGCTTCAGGTTCGAATCCTGGCTGTGGCATGGATGTTTGTGAGTGGTTCGAATCTACGTTAAATTGTAGGTCCCGGTCTATTTAGCCCAAAGTGTACAAAAATGACCGTAGAGTGACAAAAGAAACCTTATTTTTTATTTTTAATTAAAATATACAGCATCGTTGAAATCTTATCTGTATAATTCCATATTTATGCATTTAAATTAATAATAATATATCAGATTATAAACAATGTATTAAATGAATCATTCATTAAATTTTTATCCAATCAAATATTAAAAATGATTTCTCTATATAAAATTTAGATAAAAATTTAACTTGCAAATTATCATATGACGAAGTTCACGATATTACAGTTGCTTTCGAAATGTGTGCTCTTAAAGTGAAAGTTTTTAAAAGATTTCTGTCATATGATTTCTTATATTCTCAGTCATATTCAAAGATATTTTGTATTAAAACCAGTTAATTTAATTTGGGAAAATTATCTTATTATAGGATTTATCTTATTGTGCATTTACACGTAAATAATAAAGCAAAATTAATTCTTTGTTTTACTTTATCACGAAATATGTTTTAATAAAGAGAGACAAATAGGTAATATAAAAAATTAATTATAAATTCGTTTAATAAAAAATATTAAAGATAATAAATTGTTTAAACAAAATTATTCATTCTTTTCATTTATTCATGTGGATATGAATAAATGAAAAGAATTTATAATTTTTCATTTATTCATATACGTCTTTTATATTACCTATAAAAATTATATTAAAATTTAAAAGAATTTATATATATATATATATATATATATTTACGTCTATTTTTAATCTTAATTTGTGAAAAGTTTTTTGGTGTCGTTCAGTTTAAAATGAAACTATTTAATGTGTTTGCCAACATGTTTTAAAATCATTCAGTTTAATGCACTGAATTCAATTTAGTATAATTAAATTCTCATCAATATAAATTTACAAAAATTGTTACAAAGCTAATAAGAGTGAAGAAAGAAAAGTTGTTCAGGAAGAAAATGATGTATTAAGTTCGATCTTGTATGAAAGAAGAGAAGCAATACTCTGATGACAATATATGGGTCTTTTTTCATTACGTCAGTGTGCGAGTCAGAGCTCCATCGCTTTGTTCGCCCTATCTTTTTTCGTCCCTTTTCATATTTTTCTTCTTTTCTCATTCTTCCTTCTAATAAGTACTGAAAGAATATAATCAGATGGGCAGGAAGGGAAAAAAGTGTCTGAACAGCAAAGATGGAAAAGCAATTCTTCTTTGTGAGGATTTTTTTTTTTGCGACAAAAAGCGAGAGACTCGGACGGATTAGTAAGACAATATTGTGTCCGAAGCAACCGAACGGAGATACAGAAAACGATGTGATTAGGAACCGGATGTTTCAAAACATTTGGGATTGTACTGCATCGCATTGTGTGCACATAAAAGGGGAAAGAAATGGTTTATTCTTGAATACGCCAGAATTTTTTAGAAATTTATTTCTGTTGCACTGAACTAATATGTATCTTTCTCGCTACAATATAATTATAATTGCAAAAATCTGTCACTAGATTAATCTCTCTATATAAATATGATCAAGTCTTTGCTTTGTGTGTAAAAGATAATATCAGGCCTTTCATCTTTCAGAATGATGAAATTATAAGTAATGCTATTATGTTTGCATAATTTTATGAATTTTTCTTTGGACTTGGATATATTTTCTTGATTAAATTAACCAAAGAAAAAAATATCATTTCACTGAAGCCGGATAGCGCCAGGCTTAAATTGGTATTATATTTTAAGTGATGAAAAAGAAATTATGATTATGAATTTTATTGTATAGCTTTAACAATCTAAATTTTTGAAATTTTGAGTTCTTGAAGAAATTCTTCAAATGCTGCGGTATAATATTTTTATACAGGGTATTTAAAAGAAACTTTCTCGATATATGAGGCCCTATTTGACATACCATTCACAGAAACTGAATGAAATTTTGGTTTAAGTATTTTAAGGTTTGCGGTCAAAGAATCTTAGGGAAAAAATTAACTCTAACTGTTACGGTGACAGTGACAAGATTTTGAAAATTTCAAATGGCAACACCTACTTTTTTTATTTGAATGTCATCTCCATAATGAAAAACCCTAAATAGCGTTGGAATGGCACCTGCAGCATGAAAATCGCTGGCCATAAATAGTTTAAGAAGAAAAGTGACAACAATCAATAATTACAAAAGCAACAGAAAGCAAAATAATTTTAATGCATTTCACAAATTTTCCACGTGACCTCCTTCATACTTAACACTTTATAAGTCGCAGATGATGTATAACACTGATGCACGCACCATGACAAGAGGAATTTGTTGAACCTGATGTTTGATGACTCTTTCAAATCAGATGCAATTTGCGGTTAAATGCATACACTTTAGATTTCAGGTATTCTTACAGAAAAATGCTCTAACTGAATTCGTGTGCATTCAAGATGACACTCCCCATTTGCGAGGTTTTCTGACAAATGTTTCTTAACACAGTTTGAAGACTCCCCGCCATTTCAAGATCCCCGATCTCACTCCAATGTGGGGATACATGAACTCTAAAATGTGTGCATTTAATACGCAAACTGCGTCTGATATGAAAGGTGCTATCAGACGTCAGGCTCAACAGATTTCTCTTGTCCATGGTACGGGGTTCAGTGCTTATACACCCTCTTCCGCATGAAAAGTGTCATCATGTGTGTCATCACATGGAAAATTTATAAAACAGATTAAAATGTTTTGCTTTCTGTTGTTACTCTGTAGTTATTGGTTGTTTTCACTTTTTCTCCTTAGTCAGCCAAGTGCTGCCGATTTTCGAGCTACATGTACCGTTCCAAAGCTACTTATGTTTTTTCACAATGATATCACATTCCAATAAAAAAAGTGTGTAATGCCATTTGAAATTTTTGAAAACCTGTTACTGCAACCTTAACTTTAATTGTTCTTTTTTAACATGATTCTTGAGCACATGCCTCAAAATACCTTACATCAAAATTTCATTCAGTTTCTGTGAATGGTATGATAGCTAGGGACTCATATATCAAAAAAAAAAAAAAAAGTTTTTATAATTACCCTGAATATATAATTTAATATTATTCCAAACTCATGGTCCAATGGTAGTGCTCGATGACTAGCTTATACATAGACGAATTTCTGTTCCTACAAGTGGTATGTACTTTTATTATTACTAATTTTAAGGTAACCTGAATATACACTCCTTCTTCTGAGAAATTAAATTGAAACAAAAAGATTGAAATTAACTGAATTAATATTTTACTTTATTAAAATTAAAGTAAAATTTTTTCAATAGAAATATTCAGCAAATTTCTGAGTTTATAAATCACTGATAATATTTAAATTTGTAATATAAAATAAAAAATTTGATTTAATATGAAAAAAAAAAAGGTTATTATTTTCCCTATGGAAGGAAGTTATAAGAAATAAGTGAAACCATTTCCGTTATATAAAGAACATAAATATTAGTTTGCTATTACATAATAACTTAGAGTGTAGTTAAAAATTTATAAAATAATGGACGCATATTTCAAGTTTCTGAAAAAAAGTACTTTTTTTTTTTGTTTACATATTTTGATAGGAGAAAAATCCAATCGAATAAAAGAAACGAATACATTAAACCCTCTTTCTCTTTTGCAAATGGAGAAAAAACGCGGAAAATGCTTTTTGACACCCATGATTCAGCCTTGCCTTCTGAATATTTGATTCTGCGTTCAATTCCCAATGCTTTTTCCCTTGTTCCGCTCCACGACACCAACATTACGGACACTTTTAAATTGTCAGTGCCTGAAAATATATAGACACGTACGGGCGCCTGCAAATAAAAACCGCAAAAGAAAATCAACTGTTTGGCTTCGGGAAAAGGGGAACCGGTGAATAGGATTAGTCCAAACCGCACTTGTCATGCGCTATGATTGTTGAGAAAGAGCATGTTAGTAGCATTATGTGGCTCTTGGGGGTTCTCCCACCCCCTGCGTATACACTTAGGAAACGGAGCTACTTCATCTTGACGCAGTCACAATTCCCTATGTGAGTCAGATTTCCGCTTTTGTCTCTAAATACATGGCTAAGGAATGAAATAACCCTGATAGATCGGTACACGGGGTTCTACGTGACCTGTACTGTCACAAACGAAAAACCAGATGCCGGTCTCTTGTCTAAAATATTTAGAGAGTCAGGGTAAAATATAGGCAGTGATTTACGCAATGATTCTTTTTGGGAGCATAAAGCAATTTTCTGGGAGTGAGGCAGGGGAGAGGAGCATGTTTTTTGCTGCTTTTTTTAAATCTGAAATACGCAGGTGGGTCAAAAATTATCCTTGCTGTAGGATTTTTTGTTGGTTGTTTTTTTCAAATGCTACCACTGCTTGCATGTATCTCTTCAGCGGATTTTTGTATATGCTGTAATCGATTACGGTGTATTTTTAGTTCATTTGAATGGGGATGGGTTTTTATTTATTTATTTATTATTCATTTTATTTATTCATTTTTTATTTTATTTTGTTTATTTTATTTTGTTTTTATTTATTTATAATTCATTTTATTTATTCATTTATTTTATTTTTTATTTTATTTTGTTTTTTATTTTATTTTTTTTATATTCGTTTTTTTTAATATTTATTTTTTTATAAAAAAAAAAAATTTTTTTAATATTCGTAGAATGCTATGTTTTTTTTTTTTTTTTTTTTTTTTAACTAAAAACATTTAGAACTATCGAAAATTAAAATTATAGTAGATTATGTTGATAATTTTTTTTCTTCCATATTTATGACAGGTTAATGATATTTATTAAGTTAATGGGGGACAAATCTGCAGAAATTATTACACAAAGCACAAAAAAATACTTGTAAGGTAAATAAGTTTTTACATGGATACTAATTTACTATAATAAGTTTTCATGAACTAGGTTTAAATTTCGAATAAAGCCCATGTTCACGTTTTCACTTCAAGATTGGTGTTAGATCATTAGTAACATTTAGCTTTGTTAAGATGATTTTATACTAAAAGTTCTATATTTGGCAAAACTTATGTCGTGAGAGGTATCCAGTATCATTATTAGATTAAGGCTCTTGAAATCTCAAAGCGATATGAATTAGTTTTCATCCAATCACAGAAGTTGTGAAGCTTGTGTTTAAATAACTTTACCAGAAAATGACTAAGATAAATATTAAATAGTCCTCCAACACTTCGAATGGCTGAATACTTTTCTCCATTATTTTAGCCTTTTAAATAACTAATATAAAATTATAATTGGTATTACAACAATATAAAAATATTTTAATAGTTAATAATATTGATTTATGAAGTAATACAACATTCTTATAGTAAGATTTATAAATAGTATTATATGGGAACATTTTTAGTAAAAAAATTAAAAATAATTGGATGGGAAAATGTTATGAGTATTTATGCTTGAAACTTCTATCTCAATGTTTGCAAAACATGTTACCTTAAGTACCCAATTAAAGTTAAGAATATTTCTTATTTTTTTTTTTACATTTTCTAGCATCATTTTAAATAATCTTATTCTTAAAATACTTTGTTGCTAAAAACTAAAGTATAAATTGAAATTTAAGTAAAAAAAAATTAGTATCTATTTTGAGAATCTTGTAATAGCTTCCTATGATTGAGAAACGTAGCTGAAATACATGAATTCCCCAGTATCACTGATGATATAAATAAGCTCGCAATAATGGACATAAATAATAAAAGATACTTGAAAAGGATATATACATTATGTATACAATTGTATACTTATTCATTTGGAGATATGAACATATTCAAATTTATCAAAACTGCTCACGTGATATTAGCAGTTCACTTGAATTTAAGTTCCAAATCCCAACTATTTAAAAATGTCTGGTTTTAAGTATTAAACTCAAGCAATTTATTTGGACAAATTTCATGTTTTAAAATACTTAGTAATAAAATTTTTAAGATTTTCGAAGGTATACCAAATGATCAAGGTTGTAAAAGAGAGACGCTCATACAAGTATCGAACTACATCCTTTCCACCCTAACTGTCTTCTCCCCCGTCCAGAAGGGGGGAAATCCTTCTGATTTTCGGTATAGCAATAATCCCCTCATAATCCTCGTACACACAAGTGCACCGCATATTTATTGCTGCTCGTATAAATAATATTACAAAGCTGCTTAGTGAATTATAGGGTTCTATGTCCCGATATAAAACGAAATGTATGAGAGGATAAAAAGTGAATTAAATTGCATCCAGTTATTTGAAATCACAACGCTACTTGGTAGTTGTATTTATGTTACAAATGCTTATAAAAATATGTTATAAAGTAAATAATTAATGTTACTTTTTTTGAAATAATGTTATTTAGTATACTATTTGATTATAAAATATTAAAAAATGAGTTGTTGCTTGAAAATAGATTTTCAAAAATTAATTTCAGATACGAATGATATTTTTAATCGAATTGCTGGCAGTTTTTCAAATGAAGAAAAATATTTAAAAATGTTAACATCTACTTAACAATTTTTTTTTTTATCATTGAATTTTTTTTTTTTTCACCATTTAAATATGAAAACAAAATCTTTTCGGTCTGAAAAATTATTTATGATTGAAAATTCAAAACAGCGATTACATGAAGCCTCATATCTCACACTCTGATATTGAGCAAATGACACCCAAATGGAAACACGATATATTTCCTAAAAATAACAGTAAAACTAGAGATAGAGTACTCCTCCTTTAAAAATAATTTAAGAAAATTACAATATGAGATTTTTTTTTTTTTTTTTTTTTTTGATTACTCAAACTGGTAATCATCATCAATTTCAAAAATTATTGATAATTTTCTCTCTTCACAGACACAAAAAGAATGTCAGAAACAATATGAATGGTTCATTAGGTTCTTTCAGATAATAATGCCTTCATGTAATTATTTATGAGTATGAGCAACCTAATGAAATAACTTTTAACGCATTATTTTTGTATAAGTTTTAGACAAATTACTACATTACTACAATTAAAACAAATTATTAAGTTTTTAAAATTTCTAAATTCTTTACAGTACTACGTATGAAAGACAAGCATTTCTGCTTTAATAGATTCGAAATAAAAATTCAAAACTAAATTTTCTAAAAAGTTTTGAGAGATCTTTTTGGTTATTATATTAAATTTGTTTTTTCAACTATCTTAGTAAAGTCTGAAATTTTTCTTGGGGGGGGGCAGTATAAATCAATTATTGCTAATTATTGTTATATTGCTGTACATTACTGATTAATTGCAGGTAATAAACTAATTCTTTGGGGCGTAATATTCTTGAATAATTTAATTTCTAGCAAGAAAAACTTGCAATTTATATCCTGCTAGTGCAAAATAAACAGAATAAAATGTCAAAATTTCTATGGTGTTAAGTTTAATAATGAAAAAGATAAGAATGGAGTAGAACAGTTTTCCCTTGTTAAAGGAGTAGACACAATTTGAAGTGATCGTATACAGTTATACAAATACGATTAGTATTTGAGAATAGATAAAAAATTGAGGTATACAATTGAGAATAGGAATATAATTTGAGACAATATGAAATATTTTAAAGCAGGTATACATATTTGAAAATAAGTATACAATTTGAGAATCAGTGAAGTAAAAGCATTTATTTATTTATCTTTGAAACAGAAAGATAAATTAGAATATTTGTTTTTATTTGAAACTCTTAAGTATGTTTATATAGATTTAAAAAATAAGACAAAATAATTAGTTTCATACAATTATTTTGCTTAAATTGTTGTTAAATTGGTTAAATAATTAATAATTTTCAACTCACTGTTAAACTACTGAAAATTGTGGAATTGAATGTAACAAAATTTTGTGATTTCAATTTGTAAAATTAAATATAGTGTTTGAAAACTTTACACAAAATGTTTAACTGTCAATATGACTACTTAATAATTTTTTTTTCATCTTGGCAATCTTTAATAAAAGGCAGAATAAGGCCCAACATCATAAAATCAAAAGACAAAAAGGCCAGATGCTGTGAAATGTTTTGTCTAGTAATTATACCAGAAATATGAAATACATAAATAAAAAAAAAAAAAAATAAAAAAAAAAAAAAAACAGTCTAAAACTAATCCATATTACTTTCCTCTCAAATTTATCTTTAGTATTTTTTCATTACTAATATTTTACCTTCGTTTATATTGTTATTAACATTTGCAGTTGTAGCAAAAAGGCGTGTTTGCTAAATTAGATTTAGCATTTACAACTTCCACCGATATTATTAATGTAAAAGCTGCAATAGATCATACAGTTTCCATACAAATGTCTGAATTGAAAAAAATTTATTTAATTCCTGAAATGGTCAATACTTAAAGGTAATTTTACTACCAAAATGTGGAAATTTTTATACTGAAGTAATAAAATATCTACATTAAAAAATTAACTAAAATTATTAATAAAGTCTTAAAAAGTGGAGTATAATGCAAATGTGTAACGAAATCTTAGTTTAACAACATGTTAAAGGAAAGAATTTCACAGGAGATGCCAAGTAAACAGCAGGTAAATTGCAAACTCAGTTTTATCAGGATGCATAACAGGGTGAGGTTTCACCCTTATTGAGTCAAACAAAAGGATTTTCGGGTCTACGGATTTATCAGACCCATCCCGGTTAGTAATGCAACGCTCGAACCAGTTTCTGTTAGTTCTGAAATACAACGCACTATCAACCAGGGTATTCCAGCCTTCTGTTCTGCCACATAATTTCAGACATTTTAAACCTCAAAATATATTAGTTTCCCTTTTTATTATTTATTTTTTCATTTTATTTTTTGTTTACTGTTTTCTATCTCTGATCTTGTTCTTGTTCTATAGATCTTTCTTTTCATACGCCAATATTTTTGAACTATTATTTGAGAAAGA
>BPLR01007603.1:0-38470 GCA_021605095.1 Caerostris extrusa
CCATTACGTATTGCTTTCTATCCTTAAAAGTAAAGATATTTTATAAATATAATAAAAATATGGAAATAAATTTTAAAAATTGAAAAGCTGCATTTTGAAATAACTACATAAATGAAAAAGTTTTGAATTTTATAAAACAAATTAATTTTTGCATTTTTACCTCTATTCATAGTCAGAATTTTATCCTATTGCAATTGCTTTATGAAATATGATTTTTGTGGCCAGTACCAAATTGGTTTCAAAAGCAAACAAACTGGCTAATTTTGTTTTATATGTAATATTTATTTCTGTTTTTACTCTTAACTGTAAACTTCTTTTAGTTTGAGGAGGAAAAAATTGTTTGTTATATTCGGTTTTCACCTATCTCAAAAATATTTCTCTTTCAGTTTTCTTAATTTTTGTTACGAATATGTCAAATTGGGTTCTGACAGCTGTCAGCATGATATTTAGACAAACTGGTTTCAAAATACAAGGAAATATGTAATTTAAGCTATCCTTTTAGTTCTATAAAAATTATGCAAAACCTCAATTTTCTGTGAGTCCTTATTATGAAGAAAATATGAAAATAAAGATAATAGAAAATTTGTGTAATAAACTACATATGAAATCACTATCAAAATGAACTGGTTACAATTTTTAAAAGGCTGTATTTTTTTTTTAAATGAAATACTGTTTATGTAATTAAAAACATTATAGTATTGTTGTAACATGCAGTAAATCAATCGTGATTAATTTCTATAGAATAACAGACATAGATGATGTTAAATTTAAAATTTTTTATTTCATTAAAAATTTATTAGATAAATAAGGTACGGCAAAAAAAATTTAAGAAAATCATTAGAATCATCTGGTTTGGCATGGCATTAAATGAAATTCACATTGAGGAATTAAGATTTAAACTTTACTGTTGGCGTTATTGTTATGGTAAGCAATAATTAACGTGTGTTAAATTGCTGTACAATAACCCGTGAGTTTTAATGTTTTATTTCATTAATATTTATTAATCAAATTATTATTTATTATTATTATTATTTATAATTATTTGATTATTTGATTCATAAGGTATCGTGAAAAATGTAAGAAAATCATCAAATTTGCCCTGGTTTTTGAATGCCCTTCATAATTAAAGTGTAAATTTCAACTTTCCTTAACGGTAGCATAACAGTATGCAAAAAGCTACCAATTAAAATTGTGTTAAATTTCTGTAAATAATAATTCCGTATTAAATGAGGAGGTGTTTAATTTTCATTTTTTAAGGGTAATATATTATAATAAAAAATATTATTATAATACTTTCTTAAGCTATTATTTTTCCAGGGAGTTGAATTATAAAAATTTAAATTTCTGAAAAATAAACTTATGATTACAAAAGGTTTATTTGTAATCAACTAACAAAATTTAAATGAGGTAAATTACAAAAATATAATCAATATATCTTATTTTTGTTTTCGTAAGAGATTAGAAAACTCACACTTTTTTTTTTTAAAAATGAATAGTATCGAGATGATTTCGAAAAATCATCAACAGAATCATCTGGTTTGGCATGCCTCAAGTTTAGTTAAAGGTCTGTAAATTATTATAAAATAACACATTAAAGAATGAGATGCTGAGTTTTAATTTTTTTTTTATTTCATTAATAATTATTAGATGAATAAGGCCTTATGAAAATTTTGAAAATCATCACAATCATCTGATTTTGCATGATGAATTAAATAAATGCATTCGTAATGAATCATTAGGATTTAAACTTTGTCGTTAACGATACTGTAAATATATGGAAACACTCTTTAATAAGCACGGTAAATTGCTGTAAAATAACACATTAAAAGAAGGAGATGTTGAGTTTAAATTTTTTTTATTTCATTAATATTTATTAGATGAATAAGGTATCGTGAAAATTTAGGAAAATCATTAGAATCATCTGGTTTAGTATGCTCAATTAAATAAATGCCTTCAAATGAGTCGTTAATATTTAAACTTATTAACGGTACTGTAAATATATGCAATATATTTAAATGTGCCTTTAGCGTTACTTTAGTTAAAAAGCGGGTACATTTCTGTAAAATAACACATTACAGAAGGAGATGATGAGATTTAATTTTTTTTATTTCATTAATATTTATTAGATGAATAGGATATCGAAAGTTTAGGAAAGCCAACACAATCATCTGCGTTAGCATGCTTAACATACATATAATATGCGTTTATTTAATTACGCCGAGTTAGCCTAATTAAATAAATGCATTCATAATTATTAATTAATATTTAAATTTAAGAAATGAACTTAAATTTTTATTTATCGTTAACGATATTGTAACGGCATGCAAAAACTCTTTAACAAGAGTGTGACAAATTTCTATAAAAAGGAAAATGATGCTCAGTTTCTTAAATCTCTTGATAAAGTCTGTGATAATTTAACGGTTGATGATAGGTTGACGTTACTTTTTCCCTTTTTTCTGTGTCACTTAAATAAATCATCCGATTCGGGGACGCTTTTCTTATCTACTCGAACTGCATTTTGACCAACTCAGCAAATACAAATCACGTTTCTTCTTTTGAATCAAAGCACACTCGGAATTATTTTTATAAATCAAGTTTTTGTTTGTGCTTACTCCCTTGGATCTTGCCAAAAATTTCAGTTTCTTGAGGGAAGTTCTGATTTATTAATTGCTATTATTATTATTATTATGTTGGATGCTATTTAATCTTCCTCATATTTAGAGCACTTAAAATCTTTCAATTTGACTGTCACTTTTTTTTATTATGTGAACTGAATTTTTATTTGGTTTATAGAACATGGAATAGAAATTGTACTTGGTTTATAGAAATATGCAGATTAAAATCTGTATATTTCTACTACATCACACCACATCACTGTGCCTAGAGCTAAGTTGCTCCTTTACAGTTTGGGTATGATGTGGGTGAGAAGTCTGATTGGGCTCTGTGACGCTCTACGGTCAGATGTTACCGGGACCGGCTTAAAGTGGATTCCGAACCCCTGCAGGCATCCATCTCATCACCGGGACTCGAACCGAAACCTGTGGTACCGAGCGCCAGAGGGTTTAATCTTTATATAGAGGATGTTATTGTCCTTTACAAAGACACGTAGACTTTTATTATAAGTAATTTAAAGAACTAGTTATTATCTTCGGACCTGATGGCCAAGTGTCTAGTGCTCTGGGCTCGGTGTCCCATTCTTCGTGTTCGAGTCCTGGTGGTGCCATGGATGTTTGTAGTGGTTCGGAATCTGCTTTAAATCGTAGGTCTCAGTCTAATATGACTGCAAATTGTTGGGCGCAGCGATGACAACTTTATCCTGTAAATACAAAACATCTCCTGCCTGCAAATCTGCCAGTAGGCAGACGGCCTTAGCTCACCATGTGGCTGTTGCGCCACTGATCATAGTGATGAGTTAATATCTTAACAAACTTCTAGAAAGTTCATTTGTTATTTTGAACTGAACATTAAACGAAATCTTTTGCGTTCAATTTTTTTCTTTCTATATATCCAGATACCTGATGTTCCACTTATGTATATCCCGAATAGCCCACCAACACGAGGACATGGTCTTCCAAGAGGCATTTAGGAATAACAATATTGAATTTTCGTGTTATATGAAAGAAAACTCAGCAGACGCCCATAAGGCAGCCTAATTGAAAATGCGAGAAATTTCTACTGGCTATTGAATCACCATCGATTTTCCTCGTTTCAGAAAGCAGTGACTGCAATGGACGCCGCCTGTGCATACGAGGCTAAATTATCCTGCACTGTATCTGAGCAACGCATCAGGCATTCATTACTTTATAACATCGTTTTTTTTTTTTTAAATTGCTTTGGGCATATATAAAAGAAGGTTAATATATTCATGATTTTCAGTAATCATTTTAATTCTTCAACATATATTTTTTTTTATTTATTGGAAGACGGTTTTGATTTAAATTCCTCCTTCCTTTTAGAATTAAGTTTCCTTTTTAGATAAAACTGCAAATAAAGTATTCCGTTCCACCATTGAGTTGAATGATCTTTTATTAAAACAAAATTCATTCATTCAATTTCTCTAAATTGATCAAAAAGAAAAACAAGTAATATAAAAAAAAAAAATTTTAAGTCAATCCCTACTTTTTTTTTTTCACTCTATTGCAGAAAGTCCTTTATAAATAATTTTCATTCATTTTTTTAGTTTATCTTGGTAGATATATGCAACTTAAATGAAAAACTAAAATTAATTAATAAAATTTAATGAATGAATTAATATTTGAAAAAATGTATTCACATCCAGTGTCAACCATTACAAGTTAAAAAAATGTGTTTGAACTTGAGTGGATGAATAAAAAATATTTTATGAACGATTGAAAATGTGAACAACCGAGATGATCTTGCGTTCCACTTTGGAAATGGGGGGCCTCATATACAATTATATTCCCCCTATTAGATTTAGACCCACTCTAGACATTCTTTTGGAGTGAAAGATGGAAACATAATGAGTTATAATTATGTGTGTACTATTATTCTTAAACATAGATAATATAATAATAATGAAACTAAACGCGCATTGTGAGAAAATTTAGAACACTAAAAATAATGTATAAAAATACATAAATATATATATGAAATAAAAAAAAATGAAATCATTAAAAATATTTATTTTACTAGTGCGATATTTCTTTGTACAAGAATATTATTTTAAAATCAAGGTTCATTTTTTCTCATCATTTCGACAATTCATTTTTAAATATATGCATGCACACAAAATGTATTTTTTTAATACATTGGTTTCACTACTTTGGCCATTATAAGATAAATATATTTTGTAAAATTGTCAAAAATCTCACGACCTGTAAAAAGTTCAAGGGAGGTCTCGGGTTGGCCACCCCTGAACTAGAATAAGGAAATTTCAAGTAAAGTTAAATAAAAAAAAAAAGACAGACATTTCCTCAAAATTCATTAAAAGACAGAAATCTTATCACTATAGTAAAAAGTAATAAACTAAAATATCAAAATTAACAAAAGAAGTAAAAATCCGTGTCGTGAAAAAATCCTTACATTACATTTGAGGATATCAAATCCTGATCTAAATAATATTTAATAGCATTTATTTTATAAAAATCCTTATTTTGCTTTCGACTTCTCTTAAGTTAACGTTACAATTTTGCTTGTTTGTATTTTTACATTATTTTTTAAAAAATAAAAAGAACACTAAACAATGATTTGTAATCCATATAAAACAAAATACAAAGAATTATACATGTATTAAAAAAACTTCTTTAATCTAATCATTCAAATAATCAACCATCATTTCGACTCTACGAAACACAAACCAAACAGTTCATTCCACACATAGCCAGATAACATCACGATCATTTGCATAGCTTGCCCGTGGCATGCGAAAGCGAGCCAGCGAATCAACTGCACAATCGGTAGCAGATCTCTGACCAGTGGAAGAAGGAAAAAAGAAAAAATCTGCATGCGAGCATCGGGAGGAAGCTGGAAGGCCTGTCAAGTGAGACGGCGAATCATAATCAAACATCTGCAAACTGGTATTTACGGAGAGGAAGGTAATGTGGGTGTTTTGCTATGCTGAGGACCCTTCAAACCACGTGCAACTCCGCCTCACAATGCACGGTGTTCCTCTTTTTTGTTGTTGTTTTATTCTTGATGGAGCCGTCCCAAACCATGAGGATGTCTGCGGTCGGTTTCATATCATAAAGGATTCGTGTTTCTTTATTTTATGGAGTTGAGCTACTGCACTTTTTTTTTAAGATGACAGCTGAAATGCTGCGAGATAAAGATTGGATAAAAAGTTTTGAGCTCACTTCTTCACTGGTAATTTTTAGTGTCATTTGTTTCATTATTTTGAATATCTGACATTGCTCTTAATTAGTGAAGCATTATCGAATAATAATAAATTCTAATTTTCCGAAAGGTAATCGTTTGCTTAAGAATAACAGAACTTTTAGTATAATTTGTTTCAATATTTTGCATATCTGGCATTGCTCTTAATTAGTGAAGCTTTATTCGAATAATAATAAATTCTAATTTTTAGAAAAGTAATCGTTTTTTTTTAAAATTACAGATTTTTAATATAATTTTTTTCAATATTTTTTATATCTGATATTAATCTAATTATTCGAATAATAACAAATTCTAATTTTTCGAAAGATAATCGTTTGTTTTAGAATAACAGAATTTTTAATATAATTGGTTTCAATATTTTGCTTATCTGATATTGTTTTAAACTATCCGTGTAGCATTATCCTAATAATAATAAATTCTAATTTTTCGAAAGATAATCGTTTTTTTGTAGAATAAATGAATTTTTAGTATAATTTGTTTCAATATTATATTCATAGAAATAGTTTCATATATTTTAATAATATATTGTTAATATTTTTCATATATTTCAATAATATATTGTTAATATTTTTCATATATTTTAATAATATATTGTTAATATTTTTCATATATTTTAATAATGTATTGTTAATATTTTTCATATATTTCAATAATATATTGTTAATATTTTTCATATATTTTAATAATTTTATATATTTTAATAATATATTGTTAATATTTTTCATATATTTCAATATGTATAAATATATATTTCAACTTTTCGAAAGGTAATAATCATTTGCTTGAGAATAACTGAAATTTCAGTATAATTGGTTTCATTATTTGGAATACTTCCATCTTTGATTTAATTATTATTGAAATATTATCCGAGTGAAAGACCCATTCCATTTTCTGGAGGGAGATTTCTTAAATAAAGAATGATAGAAATTCAGTATAAGGTGTTGCATACATAACAAGTTCTTCTTAACTTCTAAGTATTCTTTAAAGTCGTCATAAATAAGGTACATCAAAAATTTAAGAAAGTCATTAGAAACATCTGATAGCTCAATTAAATAAAGGCATTTACGATGAGGAATTAAGATTTTAACATTACCGTTAATATTATTGTAACATGTATTTAAAACGTAGTTAATTGCATTTATTGCAATTGCATTGTTAATTGAAAAAAACATTTAATAAGATTTTTCAAACTAAAACATGTTTTAAGATTTATTTTACATTTTAACTGAGTTCTCTTTCAAGGCATCAATCACTAAACAAACACTCTTTATAAAACATTTTAAATAGCAATAATAATTTTTGTAAATTATTTTTCTAGTCTCAAACATCAAATGCTCTACATACAGAAAAGATAGAAAATGTTCTATTACGACAAGCGTGGCATTTAAAAAAATAATATGACTCTTTTGACATTAATTATAGGTTCAAGCGATATTTTCTATTTTTCTAACACCGGTAACTGCAGTAATTTTTTTTCTCATACAAGTAACTAACCAGTAGTTATGTTAAAAAGAACTACAGAGATGTCTATATGCTTTAAAAACATTATATCGAATTTAACATCCGAATTTTGATAATTTTTTTTTTTATTATTTTATCTTTATTTTAAAATTATCAATTAATATATTTCAAACTAGACAAAATTTATTTTGAATAAATTTAGTTAATAGATGTAAAAGTGTGTTCGTAAAAATAACTTATTTTGTATTATTATTAAAAATCAGTCTTTTTTTAAATTTCTTAATCATAATATTTAATAAAATTTTTTAGTTTTATAATATTTAATTTTTTATTTATTAACCATAATATTTAATACATTTATTTAGTTTTATATTATTTAATTTTTATCTTTTGATCATAATATTTAATACATTTTTTAGTTTCATATTATTTAATTTTTATCTCTTCATCAAAATATTTAATTCATAAATTTTTTATATTTCTTTTTTTTTTTTTCTCTTTTTTTTTTTTTAATCTCAATGTAAAAACTTATATTAATTTAGGTTTGAAATTAACATTTAGATCAGAAACTAAATACTTAAACAGTGAATTAAATTATTAAAACTAACATAAACATTTATTGGTATTTTATATTCCAATTTGATAAAACAAAAATAAAATTTCCTAATGTTTTGAGAATAATACTTAAATTATAACTAATTTTATTTAAATAATTCTAATTTTTATTAAAAATACAAAAATAATTACTTATTAAAAGTGTAAATACATCTTAAGTAATGAAAATATTTTTTTTTAATGAAAAATTTGAGTTGCTTGATTTTATATTTTTGTTTTGCATTTGATTTTAAATATTTTTTTGGAAAAACAAAACAGAACATTCATTAAAGTAAGATATATTTTTTTCTAATATTTAACATGATCTACAGAAAGCTTTCTATTAAAAGAAATTAAAGAACTTTTAAAAATAATAATTTACGCAAAAAAATGTAACTAATTTTTAATTTTAATTTTGATTTAATTAAATATTAAATTTTAATTTTAATTTAAAACTTGTGAAGTTGGAATGAATTTTTTAACTAATGAAATCAATAATATCTATATTCAATCTTGTAAAGTGCTTTTATATAAAGCAACTTATTAAAATGTATCAATAATTACAATTCACGGTGAATAGAGTAGATCATAATTTAATGCGTTTCCCTTTTGCTTAAAAATTTAATTTATTTATTAAATGAAATTCAAATATATTTTTAATAATTTTTATTTAATTTTTATAGTTAAATTATTTTAACGAAACATTAAACATAGATTTATTCATTAGTTTTTCTATAATTTTCCTATACGGTTAATTATTATCATGTGTGAACATATGTGATGCCATGTTTAAGGGTCTTTCAAATTAAAAATAAATGCGTCGGTGAAAATAAAATATGTAATACATAACAATTATACAAGAATAAAACAATATATGAATAACAACAGTACATAATCTAGGATATAGTAATAGTGTATAGCCTAATACCAACAGTATAACCTTATAATAGCATAGCAATCGTATAACAGCAATAACCAATAGCAAACAATATAACAGCATAACCCAATAGCAACAGTATAACATAGCATAACAATAGTATAACAGGAGTAATATAACAACAATAGCTCCAGTATAGTAGTATATAACAATAGTATATAGCCGAATAACAAATGTATAAATTTGGTATATTCTTCTGCCTATTGAATTTGATAATTCTTACAGTATTCTGACCAATTGTAATCCATAAATTTATTGGATGTGTATTCGCCCCATGTGTATTCACCCAATTTATGTTCACACAATTGAAATTCGTGAGTGAATTTCTGTTTTTTATAAATATAGTATTATTTTATCTCTTTTATTTTTGCTCATCAATACAAATATTTTTTATTCAAATATAATTTTAATTTGTAGACAGAACATTTAAAAATTCTTTGGCTCATTGAAATTATTTTAGACCCTTTAGAACTGAATCACTCTTTCACTGAAATTATCTTAAACATTTATATACCAAGGATGAGAGTATTTTCATACCATCTGTGACAAATAATATTCATTTTATTTTGATATATTCCTATTAAACTATCTAAGCATGAAATGGAATTTTTCAAATTCTATTCCAGAATAATCCTTGTGTAAATATTAATGATGCACCAAACTCAATGACTGTTATTAAATTCATCCAGTTTGGAATAAATCTTTCCAAAACATAACATAAATAATAAAAACTCAAATACTTTTTCAAACTAGTTAGCGATTCAGTTTTAAATAGTTCTATAAATAAAAGGTTTTTAAAATACCTTAAAAATTTTTTTTTTATTGTTCATGGGAAGAATTTAAAGTGATATTAATGGATAATAAATCATATAATTATCAAATAATTCTTAAATAAATCATTTATTAATCCTATAATTATTAAAATAATTGCAGACATAAAAGTAATATTTTAAATTTAAAATAAAAAACCTAAAATGTAACATTTTAATATCTAAACGAAAAGTTAGTTAATATTTCTTCATTTTGAATCAATATATATATATATATATATATATATATATATATAATAAATATCTATATATTTATGTATATATATATATAGATATATAGATATAAAAATAAATATATATATATATATATATATATATGTGTGTGTGTGTGTGTGTGTGTGTGTGTGTGAGTGTGTATATAACTGATTAATTATTAATATATATCAGTAATTAATAAAATTTAACGAAAATATTTTACAGAGATTTGAATTTGAATTTTGTTCATATATATCTAATATTTTCGATTCAAATATTGTAAAATAATTTCTTTATATTTCTTTTGCAATAAAAATTGGTCTGAAAAATGGTCTGATATATATATATATATATTATATATAAACAATCTGTAATACTTGGTTTGTAGATGGTAAAGGAACGCTACCCATTGTTGTTCCTTGGAAAATGAGATTGGCTGAATGCATTGAATGAACAAAGCTTCTTTCATCAAGACCTGAAATGAATGCATTGTTGGTTTTTTCTAACTGTCACATCAAAAATTTTGTTTCGGGAATAATTGATATTCATGAATGGAGGAAATCATGCGTGCAAAATCAAGTGCTTTTTTAACTATTTTTTCCTCATTAATTGGAACGTGCAACCGAAAATTAAATAACAAAACATTTAAAAAGGCTGCGATTTGTGCGATTGATATTTTCCGACCTTCCTCGAGTCGTGCATATATTAAATTGTCTTACCTAATATGTCCACAGTGGACAAATGAGAAAAGATATTAATAAAAAGAAATAATAAAAGGACAATCAAAGATCTTGGATTTCCATTTCAAATAGTTTATTTTTAACTCTATCAGCAGATAATAAGTTTTAACCATTGTAATGAGCAATAAATTTGAAAATAGAAAGTAAAGATTGGTATTTAATTGGAATAATAGCATTCTTCATGATAATAATTTTTTAATATATTTTTATATAATTGGAATTAAAAGAAATATATAGAAATATCAATGGTTTATAAAAAATTACCATTTTATGTTGGACCGCATTCATAAAAGCCATAAAAGCTGGTCGTCACAGATATTTTTAACTGTATAATAAAATAATAGCATACCTTATTTATTTGTTGATTATTTAGAAATTTCTTAGGCCAACTGAAAGATATATAGTTTGGAATAAATCTTTTCAAAACGTAATAACCGTAAATATTAAAACTGCGATTAGTTTTTGAAACGAGTTAATAATTAGGTTTTAAATAGTTCTATAAATAAAAAGGCATTAAAAATTTTATTTATTGTTAATTGGATGAATTTGAAAGTGGTTTTATGAAAATCATATAATTATTAAAACAATCGCAGAAATAAAGGTAATGTTTTAAATTTAAAATAACAAAACTTAAAATGTACCAATTTAATAGTTAACTAAAAGTTAAAATAAAAGATTTCTTCTTTTCGTATAAAACCTAACTACTTTCGTACCTACAGTTTAATGTGAATTCCCAACCATTCACAAACATCCATGCCACCGCCAGATTTCGAACCTGAAGCCTGTGGTACCAAAGGCAGATTGCTAGCTAATTGAACATCAAGTCACCATTCTGAGTCGGACAGGCAAAATCGAACATATCAATTATAAAGTTGTTCTCCCCCCCCCCAAACGGGAAACCCTTAAGAAATTCTGGCACCTTTATTAGACCTTCAGAAAAGTGATATGTTGGAAATATTTCGAACTGGACTAGTTATGGTGCAATACATCTCATTAACGAAAGTAATTAACATAGTTAATAACCTGCTAACTCGAAACTTCATTACAAAAAAAGGAATTTGGAAAAAAAGGAAATCAAACGGATGATCATATTTTGTATGGATCTTATTAAATTTTCTGTAAAAACGGGGTTCAAAAACTGATTTTTCCAATTATTAAATGAAGCTAGCATGTCTCGCTTTCTCATTAATATTATTTAAAAAAATTTGCACCAGCCAAAATATTTTTTTTCAAAATTAGAAATACAATTTTTAAAACAATTTTCTGAATATTTTAAAAGGTAGTAAATATTAAATACCGTTATGAAAAATTGTCCAATGAACCTCGCTTACGGACTTTTGATATGGATCCTTCAAACGATGCAAAATAGTACACAGTATATTAGGTCGGGGAAAAAGAAATCCATTATTTTTTCGGTAGATGGCTGTAGTCAGGGCCGGATTTAGATGAAAAGAGGCCCTAGGCTATTCCAATTATGAGGCTCTTTCACCTCCCATTTTTTTTGTAAATTACTTATTATGTTTGTTTATTATTCATATGTGTAGAATTTCTCCTTATTTTCGATTCAGTGTTTTAGTGTTTACTGTTTTTAGAATAGTGTCATTTTAATTTTGCTAACAATTTGAATGCATGCCCCTCTTGATCTTGAGGCCCTAGGCTGAAGCCTAGTTAGCCTATAGGAAAATCCGGCCCTGGCTGTAGTGTTCGATATCTCATACAGTATCGATCAAACCATTTCAGATTTATGCTCATTGGAAATGTGACATTTCGCACTAAAAAACTTCTTTTGCTGCTTTTTTTATTTGGTCCCTTCAGTTTTGAGTTAGAGGGTGTTACAAATGGAAGTCAACGAAGAGAAAATTCGGTACATTTTACAGTTTAAAGGCAAAAATGTTTTTAAAGGCAAAAATGCAAGCCAGACGGCTGAAATTGTGAATGGTGTTTATGGTCCTGATACTGTGACAACCAATTACGCGCAATTTTGGTACCTCGCACAGGTAGACCAATTGTTGAAAATGTCGATAAAATCACAGAAATAATCGAGGTTGGCCGGCAGTTTAGCAGTCGTCATCTTCAATCAGAGATCATTGAAATCAAGAGAAGATTGTGAAAATCGATTATTAAAGTTGTTCGCCAATAAAGATCAAGACTTCTATGAGTGAAACATTATGAAGCTACCTTTAAAATGGCAACAAATTATAGAACAAAACGTTGCATATTTGAACAAAATTGATAATCTGAAACATGTTAAATAAAGTCTTGAAGGTTAAGTAAAAATAATGGATTACCTTTTCCCCAATCTAATATATAATTTTTACAGTAGCATGGATACGAATGACTATAATAAAAGTTGAGTACTTCATTATTATGTTGGGTGAAAAAAAAATAATATTGTAATTTTATGCGGCAAGAAATGTAGTGATTACAATAATAATTTTAGGATGCAAAAAATGTCTACATAAAACGTGATATGAACCTAATATCAAAACCCACGTGCAAGTTTATTTTTGACACATCTTTATCTTTCCATCTATATAATAGCTCCTTGCACACCGATATAATCGTCATTACCGACCATGACTAGAAAAAACAGAGCAAATGACCGGCGATTAGATTTATTAAATGATAATTTTGATTGAAAATAAGATTTCACGATGTTTCGTCAATTTAATGCTGAAAATCTTGATTGATTTTGAGACGGGCTGTCAATTTAATGCCCGTAAATAAGTATACGAAATCAAAACCGAGAAAAAACTAACCAAAACTGTTTTTAACAAGAAAAAGACGCAAATACAAAAATTAAGAAAAATCTGTTTCTAATGACTAGAGAGGATATTACTTATTTTTCATTTATTAATCAATTCGTTAAAAAAGAAGAAATCATTAAAACACAAAACAAGGAAGTAAGAAAATGAATCATTTATTGTGACAAAATTTGTATTGTTTTTAAATCAGACTAAACCTCTTTTTACGTTATAGATACGTTTCTAAACATTGTTGTTAAACTTTTTCGTTCTTAAAATCGTTTCTAAACATCGTTGTTTCTAGACATCATTTGTTAAAAGAATTCGCGCAATTTGCCTGAATTTGGCTAAAACATGCAATTAAATATATATTACTCTTTATTATGTTACATCAAAATACGGATATTTAATACATTATGATTTGCAATAAAAATTTTGGTATTAATATTTCTGAATTTTGTTTAGACATTTTCTTATTTAAAATTTGATTTATATATTTGGTTTGAATTTTAAAAAAATCGCATAATTTTTTAAATACAATTCGATTTCTTATGATAAATTAAAAGAAAAATATTTAGATTGTGTTTTTATATGCTTGAAAACATTTCTTCAAATGTAAAATATATACTTACATATATTTACTCAAATCTAATTTATTGTCATTAAATATATAATGTATATTGTGATATATATACATATATACAATATATAAATATTTAATGTATGAAATATATATTTCGTAACTATAAATAAATAAGAAAGTTAGTTTTTATAAGTTATATATTTATTTATTGATGTCTGCTGTGTCAATTTTCAGGATTTGAGATAAATTAAAAGATTAGACGTACCTATATTATTATGTTTTACAAAAAATAATAATAATAAACAAAAATTGAAAATACTTATAATAAAAACTTTTTAGAAAAACTTAAATAAATTAAAACTTATTTAAAAAATATTCTGCATTTCTTTTCTAGCTCGTGAAAAAAAAAAAAAAATATCTCTCAATTCAAGTAAAAACAATCACATAATAATGACTAAGTGTAGTCAATCTATAATTAAATTTATTATTAGTTAGGTTATTATTACTTAAATTAAAAGCTCAAGAAAAAACTGCAATTGCAGAAAAATAAATTACATTTCCTGTTTTTTACTTAATTTTTTTTTTTTTACATTTGCTTTACTTTATGCAATTTATTACTAAGTTCATTGCCACTCAATTGCAATATAACAAATTACGCATTAATATGACAGTATTGCAGGTGAATCGACATTATTCAGGGGTACATCACGTGGGAAATGAATTGTTACGGTACAATCATTGGATGAAAAGTTTATGTAATACCTTCTGAGAGGACTTTTCAAGTCCAATGTCACATTGATCCATGATTTAGTTGTCATATTAGTTAACATAGCTCCAACAACAACCAAGTCCAACTTAGACGATATTCTACGATATTCCTCGCCACTATTGCAATCGGAAGACACTGACATTGCATAAAAAAACTAGTACTACTGCTGTGAAATTATAACTGCTATGACCAATACTACTGCTATGAAATTATATTATTTTTCAATGCACTCATTGTAGCGATCGCATTCAGAGAAAATCGAATTCTGCTCCTATAGTAAGATAGATGTATTGGTAGTTCAACCACCAATTATGAGAAAAATTTGGTTAGCAACAAATCATCACACTCCCTTGCAGGGTATACCATTCGTTTGATTTGTCGCTCTACGACCATTATGTACACACTTTAGGCTAAATAGACTGGGACCTACAGTTTAACATGGATTCCGAATCAAGAACAAAACATCCATGCCACCGCCAGGATTTGAACCTGAAGCCTTCGGTACCAACGGCCAAAGTGCTAGCCAATTGACCACCAGACTGCAGTAGACCATTTAAGTTTACTTCTCATTAAAAAAAGCGTAATTCATTCCTTGCCTTATAAAAAGTAATATTTATTTATTAAAATTATTAATATGTTATTATTATATATTATTAGAGAGTTTTTTACTGGAAATGCTTGCAAATTATCAGATTTCATAAGCCGAATCCAAGTGCAATTTTGCAGGTATCTCTCATAACTGAAAATAAATCACGACATTTTTCCACGTTTAAATATTTCTTTTTTAATTACAATCTATTCAATGTGTAAATCATTAATAGCTCTTAAATAATAATAATTATCATCATTAAATTATAATGGGGTACCAAACACTGTTTTACTTGAGCTTGTAATGTTCAAGCAAAAATGTCCCTTAAGGATAGGGTTGCTCCTTGTTGAACACTAATGACGCAACCTTACAAAGCGAGCCGAAGCCATGTTAGTGCACTTCTTGGAATATAAATGCCCTTTTAAACAGGTGCTGTCAGATGCGGGCAGCTCTGATGCAAGAGGAGGCGAATACCTAATTGCCCCTTACCCTCAGAAAGGGTTGCTGCAAGTCGTGCGCGCTGCACTTCCCAAGTGCCGCCGGGGAGTGGGACGATCCAATTTGCTCCTGAGGAGCTGCCTGTCGGAAGTGGACCAAGGCGGAGGAATCTTGCCCAACCACTTGTGATTCATTTTCAAGGAACTGGAGCATCTTTTCGCTTTTTTTTTTTTTTTTTAATGTTCTGAACGCGTTTTAGGTAAACACCCATCCCTCCATGCAAATGAAGACATTTTTTTTTCTTCATTAAATTCTGTAATATAAATATTTAGTTCAGTTGAAATAAAATGCATGTTAGAATCCCAAAGTAATATTTAGTAATCTGCTTCGTTTTTTCCCCTTGAATAAGATATTGTAAATAATATGCATAAGAAAAATAAATTATTAATAAAAAAAAAAACTAAACCTAAACCTAAAAACTAACCCTAAATAAATTATTATTTATAATAAACTTGAAACAAGGCGGAGGAACGATATAATCTCCAATGACATAACCTTATCATTGGATTTCCTCTTTTTAAGAAGATAAAAAAGGTGGAAATAAAGCTTTTGTTATTTTCTAATGCAGCTGGCAGTACAAACAGAGTTAATCTTTATGCCATAAGGTGAGACACTGCCGTTACTCATTGAGCACTACCCAGGTGCCACCGTGCAGCTTGAAGATAGGCTACGGACGCAGAGTAACAGTAAGGCTGTACGGTCCTGTTAGACCGGGATCTACGGCTTAAAGCGATTACTTCCGGGACCTACGGATTAAAGTGAATTTCGAACCACTACAAACGTCCAAACGGCGCTGAGAGCCAGAGCGCTAGGCATTCGGCCCTCAGGCCCCATTCCTTTATATCTAAAACACTTAAATTGATATAAATAGTGGAAGAAAAGATTAATTTATGATGTAGTTTGGGAGAAAAATTTTTACATAAAAATATTTTGTTACAAAATATTTTATATAAGAAATTATATATTTTTTTATACAAAAAAAGTTAATTTATGTGCTTAATCAAATAAAATTTTATTGATAAATGTGTAAAACTTTAAATGTATTTAAATATGTTTTAAATTTTTTTTCGAAAATAACTTTGAGCGAAATAAATAATTCCCCTCATTGTTATATCAATGATTTAATACATTAAAAAGTAATTACATTGTATAAAACTAGGCAATGAATACCTGTAATTACAATAAATTCCCCGATTATATTTAGGTGTAAGAGTTGTAATAATGTTATAATGGTTTTTATATATATTTAAAATTGCATTCTGTGATTGATATAATTAAATGTTTTAATGGATAATATAAAAAGTATATGAAAAGTTCGAAAGAAATTCTTTCGTTAGAGTAAAAACATTTTTTCCAATGAAGAAATAATTTGTTTAAAATAAAGATTTTATTAAAAAAATAAAATTTTATAAAACCTACGTTTTGTTATCTTAAAAGGTAATGTTATTTATTTCCTTATTAAAATTATTTTTTTTTTAAAAATGGAAACATATACAGTTTGTGTGTTCATGAATGATTTAAATACAAAATAATCCCACTACAATTGTAAAAAGCCCATCTCCATTTGTCAAAAAGCTACAAATACATAATGGATTTTTTGTCCTTCTTTCACTTAACAATCTAAACGTGTCTTTGCGAACCACCCATCGTCTGATATATGGAGACATTTTTCTTCTCTTTGAAGTAGCGCATATGATTTAAATAAATTGGAGATAAAAAAATGTGCAACATGCTACAATAGAAACTTCTTTTTATAAATAGATTATCTTAAAATAAAATTTAGCATATTGTCCACAATGCTATAGAAGCTATAATCATTATGCATTTTTCTCATTTATTTACATCCTTTTACAAAGAGATTTTTATGAATAAATAAATTTTATGTTATGCCATTGATATTTAATACAAAAAAAACCTTACTTTCGAAGCAGACACACAAAATTTATTTCCATTAACATTTTGAAACGCCCATCGTTTAATAAATATCATTTTCTTTCTATCGTAAGGGTGTTGGACAGCAATCAATTAAAGAAAGTATAAATGTATTTTCAAAAGAAAAACATTTAACGATAATTAATTTCTGTATTCCCATAAAATATTGGTTTTTAAAACCGTATAAATTTTTGTCATTTATTATATTATATGACAAAATAATAATGATATTGTTACGAAGCTATTCTGAAAATTCCAAAAAATTCTTTTCTCAAATAATACATTTATCGACTATATTCTTACTAAAGATAAATAGATACACAAGAAATGTTATTATGTTTCTAACTCTGATCATTTTGCTTAAAATAATATAAAGCATTGCAAACAGTTCATATAAGTGAATATTTTATTAATTATTTTGAATGGAAACTATAGAATATAAATGCTAAATATTTAGAGAAATTAAATATACATTAATTGGCAGTTAAAAAAATGAACCAATCGCAGGATAGTAGACCTTTTTCTTCGTGCGCGCCAACAACATAATGGCCAACAGTAAAGATTGTTGGCAAAATTATCCAAGCTGTCATTGTATAAACTACTACTACTACTATACCACTTCACATTTCTGTGCCTAGAGCTGATTTGCGACCTTTTACAGTTTAGTAATGATGTGGAGGAAAAGTATAATTGTGCTCCCTGACGCTCTGCTCTCCTATGAGACCGGGAGATACGGCTTAAAGTGGATTACGACCTACTACAGATATCCATAACACGTCGGTTCTCGAACCCGAAACCGAAACCTGGGGTACCGTTGCATATGTTAATTACTACTACAGCACGCCACACTACATCACTGTGCCTAGAGCTGGGTTGCCCCGTTACAGTTTGTGAATGATGTGGGGAGAAGAAGTATGATTGGGCTCTATGATGCTCTACGTTCATATGAAACCGGGGCCTACCGTTTACAAAACCCTGAAATATATGCCTAAAACTAATTTGAAATAGATACAATAAACGAGTTTTCCTCTGTAAAGCAAGTAAACAAAGTGGCCAGTGACAAATGAATGAATGACCCTGAAAGTGACTAACCCTCACGCTCCTCCTGACAGTGACCATTGCAAAAGTCACGTGATTTGTATTATCACGTGAGAAGTATATTACTCCCAAACTGGAAACCCCAATGCTCACTCTATTTTATTACTGCTCCATAGTTCTCTTTAACTGAAATGTTCCATAAATATCAAGCGACACGATGTCCCGTAAGTGCCCTATCTTTACGACTGAAATAAATCAGTTAGATAAAAGACTCACTCATTAAAAGAAAACGGATCTTGTTCGATCTTTTTCGTTGAGTTTGAGCAACATGTTGGAGAAGTAAGACTCGTTGGAGATTGCAAGGATTGCTGATTTGCGTAACACAGTGATTCCGTGATACGTTGCACGTTTTCATGTTTCCATTCCAACACACCCAGGAATTCATTTTCAAAGCATATTTCATACGGTTGACGCTCTTCTTCGCTGTAAGCGGAAGACGCCGCGTTGCTCAAGATGAAGTGAGGTCGGTTTCTGGCCCAATTTATCAGGGAAGGGAAAAACGAAAGTGATTTTTCTTCTTTTTCACCACGATTCTAAGGATTGTTGTTGCTTTTTGTACGGATTGCGTCATGCTAATATTGCTCAGGCGATATTGTTACATCCGTAAGAAATGATACAAAATAAATGTAAAAATATTTGGAAACAGAATTTTTTTTTTTTTTTTTATCTGCAATTAGAAATAAAAAAAAAAATTTCTGGAATCGCTTTATCTTTATCTTACAGTCCAGATATTTTCTCAGTTAGATTCTTGAGAAATACAGTATTAATCATTTATTTTTAAAATTATCAAACAAAGCATCAACATCATCAGTGGCGCAGCAGCCTATGGTGGGCCAAGGCTGTCTGCCTACGGGCAGAATTCGAGACAGGAGATGTTTTTCTTCTTACAGGATAGGGTTTTAAGACCTACTCCCAATGCTCTACAACCATATTAAACGAGGGACCTACGGTATAAAGTGGATTCCAAACCACTACAAACATCCATGGCACCGCCGGGACTCGATTATATGGCCCAGAGTGATAGAGATAATCACTCAGCCATCAGGACACTAACGAAGCGTAGCTTGATAAAAAATTAATACCATAGATTTAAAAAAGTATTTTTGTTTATATATGTCTTTATCTAAAACCCCATTTTACAAATTATTCATGTTTTGTTAAATCGTGAAGAATTCTAGTCCCCCCAATGATTAATTTTGGAAATGATTTTTGATTAATTTCCTAATAATTAAACTCATATTTATCATAAAAGTATTTATGATAAATATGAGTTTCTAATTTTCTGAAAGGCTCAGTATGTAAGACAGTATTATTGATATTATTAAATATTAAGATATTATTGTTATGAAGATATTAAAATATAAATATTTTTATATTTTGCTGTTTTTAAATAGGAGACATTATATGTTACGTTTTTATAAAAAAAAATATTCAAAAATTAAATTATTTCTGAAATCTGGTATAGACGATCTAGCTAGCGAAATATTTAATATAAATATGCACTAGTTAGGCTAGTTAAATATTTTAAAACTTTTGGTATTTATATATGTGTAGATATATAACTTATATATATAAACAAAACACATGGACACAATACTCAGAGGAGAACAAACAAAGGAGGAATTAGAGATACGACTATTTAACAATACAGAAGCTACTACCGATAAACAATTTGTATAACAAAAACATCAGAGCATTCCCAACAAAACAAATTTTTGAGGTGTTTTACATTCAAACCTCTCAAAAAAAAAGAAACGAAAAAAACAAAATGTATGACAGAAAATTATTTTGAAAAGAGAAGGACGGAAGATTATTTTGTCTACTCCATGTTGTCAGAATTCATCGTTAGGTGTGTCTTTGACTTAGATCTAGTGAACAGAAACAACATGGTTTATAACATTTTGAGGGTACATGTTGCTTGATAACGTTATCCTTAGGATATTCTAATTACTTTTCTCATTGATATAGGATTTTACGAATTTCCTGATCTTTTTTGGCACCCTTTAATTATATTTCTTATACATAATATAATGAAATTACATTTTTATACATAATATAAAGAAATTACATTTTTATAATGAATTTGCTTCTTTTATTCAATTCCTTCTATTAGCTCACACTCTCCTATATATATCTTGTTCAAATTTTCAATCGTTCATAAAATACTTTTTATTCATCCACTAGAGCTGAAATACATTTTTTTGAACTTGTAGTGGATGACACTGGGTGTTAATACAGTTTTTCAAATATTAATTCAGTATTTAAATTCAATTCATTAATTTTATTTTTTTTTAGATTTAAGTTGCATATATCTACCAAAGATGGCGCCAGATAAACTTAAAAAACTGAATAAAAATTATTTATAAAAGCCTTTCTACACTATAGTGAAAAAAGTAGGAATTGACTTTTAAAATTTTTATTTTATACCAATAAATCAATAAAATATTATATAGTTTACTGCCAATGTATTTCTGTCGTTCAACCTTTTGATTACACACACACACACACACACACGCACACACGCACACACGCACGCACACACTCATATATATATATAATAAACATAAAAATCAAAAGTTTGAATGAAAATTATAACATAATACAATATCATAATAATAATTTAATTAACTGTTTAATCATAGAGAACAGTTTTCAAAAGATTTTGTACCCATTACATGTTTTGTAAAAGATTTTCTTTTATCTAATTAATCAAATATACACAAAAACACTCCAGAAATTTCTATTGATTAAAGCATCGGTCTCTAATTTTTGATATGTTTCATTTCTTAATTGGACGAATGATGCATTGCACGATGAACATTTATAATTGCAACAAAAAATTAGAAATGTTTCGCAAACCTTTATTAAGAAGGGAAGGGCTGCGGTGTGTGTTTTCTCCGCGGGGATACTTTCTTAATAATGCATCTGTATTTATTATCGTAACAGGAATAGAGATATTAATGGGAAAAATAAGAAACACTGAGTAATTATATTTAGTGTCGAAACACAACTGACAGGAACTATTAAGGATTGTTTAGAAATTGAAGAGAAAGTAACTAAATCTAATTAAATTAATTGTGCTGGAATTATATTTGCTTTGTATTATTCTTAAAGTAATCTAGTATCTAATTTAGTTAATCATTTTATTTAATCTAATGTAGTTAATTTTCTGAAAGTAATGATTTCCTTACTTCTGAACACATATCAGAAGCAACTGATGTTTATTAATTTTCTAGCATTAGTTATACAAATTAATTTATTAATTTTTAAAATAATTTGTAAAAAAACAATGTATATATGTATATATATTTTTCTTTGAATTAAATTTCAGAAAACCATACTAATTTTTTGCTGAATTTAATAGAATAGATAAAAAAAAAAAAAAACAACGAAAATTCACAAATTTATTTTGAGGTGCCAGTACGCTGCAATTTATTCTCTAAAAATAAAAATATCACTTTCTTTGTTTTTTATTTTTTAAAGAACAGTTTAATTTTGGTCACTGAAAATCCTTCGAACTACAACATAACTGCAATGCGAAAATTATTTTTGTAATTTCTCATATAATTTTTGTTATTTTTGAATCTGGATAAATTATGGATTGACATGAACGATTTACTATTTTTAATCAAAAGTTCAGTGGGTATTTTGTCGTAATAAGAATTAGTAATTGTTAAAAAATAATTGTCGAAATGTCTCAAATTCAACATTACATAAAAATGAACGAATAATAAATGAAAAACAGGTTTAATTATCATTATTTTGAACATAATTTAGTAAAAAAATTAATTAAAAAAAAAAGCAATTTCTTTTGTTTTTATGTAAATTTCAGTATTCATATCAGTTATTTTAAAACACCGTTCAGAAAGAATGAAGGTAACAAATTATTTCTGGATCGAACAAGTTATCATTATTTATACAAATTTGCTTAATAAAAATCACACAGAGGGATTTTGCAATGTTTTATTTAAAAATAATAACTTCTTAACATTTCTAAAGATTTAAAGCTATTGATATAAATGACAGATTAACCAGCTTAAAAGGTTATCAATTCTAAAAAGATTATTATTTTTAATAATATAATTAATATTTAATATTAATTAATTTTTACTTCTATCTGCAATATTTTTACAGAAACTTTTGTCTTCTTGCAAACAAGTAAATGCGTTCAATCATTATAGGATAGAGGAAGCTTAAATTATGTGTGCTTATTTTTGTAATTACTCATATAATTTTTATGTTATTTTTAAATCTGGATAAATTATTGATTGCCATGAACGATTTACTATTTTTAATCAAAAGTTCAGTGGGTATTTTATCGTAATAAGAATTAGTAATGGTTAAAAATAATTGTCGAAATGTCTCAAATTCAACATTACATAAAATGATAGGAACATATCAGGAACAATTCTGATAGACATGTCTGTAAAACTTGCAATAAATCACTTTCTTGACATACATATATCGAATAAAAACGTGAAATTATTCACAGATAATTACACTTTTACAATAAACTAAAAGAAAAACGAACAACATGAATATATTTATGTTGATATTATCCTAAAAATTATATCATTTTTGATATAATATTTTTAAAAAATAAAATCAATGTTGTCAAAAGATTTTATTTTATTGATTTAAAATATCTACTTTTTTTCATTTTTGAAATCCTGCTAATATACGTCAAGTTTAAAATTTGAGTATTTCTTCTATTTTTAAATTTTGCCAAATGTTTCACAGCAAATGAAATTCTATGCATATTTTCTTCAATAAAAAAGATGAAAATAAAAAAAAAAGAAACATCCATAATGAAATAAATTGAGAAGCAAAAGCTTTTAATAAATTAGATGAATCTGATACGTTCCTGACGGATTTGTAAGAATTTATTATGATGGCTCAAGGTGAAGAATATTATCAGGTAACAACAACAGAAAACCATAGGTTGGCCACAAAAAACAAGCTGTGTACATTCCTAAGGGCCGAGTGACGAGCGTTCTGATGCTGGGGGCCACAGGTTTCGGGTTCGAGTCCCGGCTGTGCCATGGATGCTTGTAGGGGTTCGGAATTCACTTTAAACTGCAGGTCCCGGTCAAATATGACTGCTGGGCGTAGGACTGACAACCCTATCCCGTAAAATGACTACATCTCCCGTCTAGAAATATGCCACTAGGCAGATGGCCTTGGCCCACCATGGAGGCTGTTGCGCCATTACAGATGATGTACATTACTAATATAAAGTTTGAATTAAATTTTTTTTAATAAAAAATCTTCCTTAAAAAGTAAAACTGTTACGTTAAAAATCACACAAATAAATTGTAGGAAGTCCAATCCTATTGTCCAATTTAAGTCCAATCCTATTGAAAACTAATTTATGATTGCACTTTGTACAGAGATAACCGTTGGTGTTTATGTGAATTAAGAAACCATCTTCCTCATTCGCTTTGTCAATAATAATGGTTTTAACGCGTGAAGTACGTGGAAAACGTGAGAAATATCCCCGTGCTTCTGCCTTGTTACATTTTCATTAGTATTCAGATCATACGTCATATAAACGGGTTTGTAATGCACCCTACGTGTGGCATAGAATAAAACCAATGAAGGTTGTTTACTTTTCTTATCCTCTTAAAGTAGAACAATGCCAACAAAATTTATTATTTACCCAGAATATAGCATACTATAATTTCTCCCTTATTTTTCATCACGTTTCAGTGAACGGAACTTTCTCAAGATCTATAATTAGATAAAAAAAAAAAAAAGGCATTTGTAATTGAACGGCGATCAGTTTAAGTATTTCGAATGATTTGTTTCCTTTTTCAATGATTGATGGTTTGCATTATTTTCTTTAATGTAAATTAATATATTTCGTTCAGTTTAAACGAAGTTTTTGTTAATTCTTGATGGTTTTGCTAATTTTTTTTGATTTTTTAAGCAAATCATTCAAACATGTTGCTTAGCAATTACTTACCAGATGCATTAGTCTATTTAGAATCGCATGTTTATTTGTGGATACTTATTTCCTGATTCTTTTTATCTCATCGCTTTTTCAATACTGTTAAAAGTACTACCATTAAAGTCTCTGTCATTTAAAAATGCAAGACTGCAAAAATTTAATTTGTATGAAAAACCATTATACAATAAATGAAATAAATGATTAATTATTAAATAAAAATGGTTAATTATTATCGAAAAGTTCTATAAAATAGAACTTTTCGTTAATAATTTTAAGGGCTTTTTTAATTTATTTTTAAATATTTTTTAAACATGATTAAAGCAAACGTTTAACCTTAATCTACAGCATTATTATTTATATTTATGATTACAAATATGCACGATTTGTTAAATGTTATTCTGAATTCTCGTTGTTTTTCACAATAAATAAAATAAAACAAAAATTCCAAATAGAATGAAAGTAATTTCACTTTATTTCTTCAATGATTTTTTTGTAGCTAATAGTGAGTAATAAATAACAGTAAGTGTTGCGTAGAAGAGTAAATGGAGTATAAACTTTCTCAATTGTTTGACTCGACCTTGTAAAAGGTCATCATCTCACTTGATGCTGAAAAACTATTTCATTCGAACTCACTCCTATCACCTGAGATAAGGAAAATTTTGAAACATTGCTTTTATATCCTGAGAGATTTTTCTTGAAATTTGATTCTCCTTCATTCAGTTCAGTTGAAAGACACCGTGAAAATTTTTTTTTCTTTTGTTAGAATAGAAAACCGTGTTTCCAAGACTTGTTTTTATCTGATTTAGAAAATTAATTTTTGTATTTCTTTTAATTATTTTAATTCAATATTATTCAATGTAAAACAAAATAATAATACTGTTTTTAGATAGCTTTGGAATTACAGAAATAAGGGCAAACAAAAATACAACGCGTAAACAGTTCACATTTAATTTTAATTTCATATGAAAGTTACATGATTGTTCAACAAATTTAATATATTATTTCAGGAAAAAAACAGTTGTTTAATTAAATTTTTGACAGTTATAAACTATAGAAATTAGGTATGTTAATTTTCAATTTTATTGGTTAATGAAATTTTTACTTTTGAAATTCTACGTTTTTTTTTTTTTTTATTATATTTCAAAAAACATTTACGTTCAATTAATTAATTTGAAAAGAAATATTTCCAACAATTCGAATTTTAATTTTCACTCGTTATTGCGGAATTTGCTCGTTATTTGTAGAAAATATAATGTAACATGTAATTATTTTTTTTTCTTAATTACAATTAAATACCTGCTTGCATGCATGTCTTACAATGTGATACAAAATGCATCAAAACCATTTTATCAGTAAAAGTTTAAATATTTCTCAGCAATATAAAAATAAAAACTTTAATTTCAATATAAAACCGTTCTTGTTTTTAAATTAATTCTCATTTTAATCAATGCTACTGAATAACTGTTTTTCAAGTAAACAATATAAATATTCCAGTTGGAAATGTTCATTTTGCATAATATACACATTTTAAATTACAGTTTTTAACCCACATTTTTCAATGTTATTTTAATGCAGTAGAAATATTTTAAATTAAATGAGGAATAAATAAAATTAAATGTTTCGATTTTAATGGAAATCAAGACAGGGAAATCTAGTGAATAAGATGTTTCTCAAATATATAAACAAAATGAATGAATTTAAGTAATTCATTATTTTCATTAACTTTACTTTATAAGAGTAAAAGGTAAATTTTTAAAATATTTTTAGCCACATGCTGTTGTTTTAGATGGGAAGCTATACTTTATGAAAACTAATTCTTTATTCATTTGAAATTGTTGGATATTATTAAAGAACGGTATTATTTTCACTGAACAGGAAGAACATTTTATATGCATTGATTCTTTAACTACTTGTTTAAATCAAAAACATGAGAACACAGAGAAAAAGGAAATTATGTAATCACAATAGAAAAACAAATGTTTTATGTGTTTGTGGATAGTTATTAAGGAAGAAGAGCATCAGGATATACAGAAAAATGAAAATCATGTAACCACACTAATATCCAAAAATTACCACATCATTATTTTAATGGATTTCATTAATTACGAACAAGTTTAAAATAATAATATATCGCTGGACTATTAAAAATTAATAAAAACAATGCTTAAGTATAACTCGCTTATTTTAATTCTTTTAAAAATACAGTCCTATTTAATTTTTCATATTACTTTAAAAATGATGCCGATTTGAGGTCGATTCATTTTGTTGCATGTTTTTTCATGTCGATTTCATTCGACATCAAAAAACATTTCATTATTCAGAAGTGCAATTAAAATGTTTGTAATTTTGCATTTTTTAATGTTTTAGATTAGCATATACTTAATTGATAAAATCAAAAAGTATATGTTAATATACTATAATTGGTAATTAAAATTCAATTTTCCTATAAAGATTTTAAACTTTAGTTGGAAAAAATTGAACCTTACTACCATTCATTAAAAATCTATGCTCAGATTATTAATAATAATTTCTTTTTATATATTTTTTGTTTTGTTTTAAATTAACATAATGAAAAATGATTTTAATTTTAAAAAGGAAATTCACATTTTTTCTAATAGGTAGCTTTATTAAACTATACAATTAACAGCAAAAGGAAGACATATGCAGTTGTTAAAAATACAGTTCTGCAAATTCTGTAGTTACGAATGGCTTTGAGTAAAAATGTTTTGTTTTTTTAATATGCTGCGTTCCTTTGAATTTACACCCATGGTGTCTGATCCACTTAAAGAACTTTAAAGATTTTTTTATTTAAACCAATGTCGATAAAGTTTAACGAACGAGTATATGTTCCTATAATAGTTTATTTTTAAAATTCAGTTTACGTGTAGAATTCTACTAACATCAGACTAATGAATTATAAGATTTAATATTATCTTGGTAATGTTTCTTATAGCAAAATAACTGGTAACCTCTTTGGCATAAAGACTTCTTTTTCAACATATTATTATTACATATTATCTGATAGAATATGTTATATTTGATTATAGGTAACATATACTACCATACCTATATAAAATATCTTATAGAATATGCTACCTTTTAAGGATGGAACAGAATATTTATACAGGAAATAAGCTATAGGTATGGATAGTATAAGGAATACTGCCTTATAGAATATGCTACTTATAAGGATGGAGCAGACTATTAATACAAGGAATAAGCTATAAGTATGGATAACCGTCTATAGAATATACTACCTCGTACCTATGCGAATTACCAATTTATAGATGTTACTTTATAGACATTTTTTACTACTTTTATAGACGTTACCGTAGAAACATTATATTATAAAATATACTATCTCATGTCTATAGGAAATACTACCTTATAGAATGTGACATTCATAGGAATGCAATCTTTCAGAAGGAATAGTATAAGAAATGCTTTATTGAGTGAGTAAGGCAAGGAATGAAATAAGTTAGGCTAATGCAAGGAATAATAACTTGTATATTATCTCATGCATATAGGGAATAAAATACTATAGAATACTCTACCATATTCCATAATATATCACTTGAGAATTTTGTAGTAGATGAGATCCTTTCTAGTACAAGTGAAACCCAATTAAACCCATTAACCCAAGGAAAAGCCTTAATTTATAGATTATTACGGATTCTTTGCTATTAAGCTTCCTTTGATATTGAAACTAAACAAAATCTGAGTTACACATACTATGCAAATAAAAATATTTAAATATCTTCATTCAAGGCTTGAGTAGTATCTTGTAAATGGCAGGTTATGATAAAAGAGAAATATTTAGTCTTTATATTTTCTGTGCTGACATAATCTATTTTTTTTTGATAGAGAAATCATCTGAATTTAAAACATTATATATTAAATAGATAGCATTAAATATTAAATAGTTAATATAAAAAGCCATTTTAATGCATTTATAATAAGTAGGTAATGTTCTTTAAAACAAAAACCCATATTAGAAAAATGCGAATATCAAGAAATTTATTCAACTTAAGAATTTCTTGAAAATTGGGTGTGACGAGTGCTCTTGCATTGATGCCGTGTATGGACAGAATAAATTTGTAGGCTGTAATGTCCTTCGGGTACCAAAAGGAGGAAAAGAAGGAGAAAAGCAATGAGACAGAACTTTGATGGGGTATTAATTTTAAATTATGATGTCTCAGTGCAGCAATGGGAAATTCTACACGTTGGCATTGTCCATAATAATAACTGCATAATTCTGAATTTGCTACATATTAGCAATTCTAGTGACGGATATCTTCCAATCATTTGAAAATTTCAACAATATGTTCAAAATTATTATTGTTTCTTGTTAGCACACTAATATATTATGCTATATTCTGTGAGTGTCATATGGAATATATGCTATAACGTTGTAAATTTCATTATTGATTGTTGATTGTTTTAAAAATTCAACCAAAGTTTTTAAAAATTTTTCATTGACGAATTTTAAATAAAGGATTAAATTAAAAGTGATCTTGTGCAGTGTCATATAAAATACTACAGAAACTGCTATTCATTTGTGGCGGGTTTTGTTTTTAAAAATTTGTTTGATTCTAAGAAATATATGTATAACATCAAATTACCGAGTATTTCGTTGTAACTTTTAAAACAATAAAAAGAAAAAAAAAAAGTAATATTTTAAATGAATCTCTTTGTAAATTAAAATAATATAAATAAAATAATTATTATTCAAAACTCCTATTTTTAAAGTGATAAAAACATTTGTATTTTAATTCTTCAAAAGTTTCTAGAATATTGCAGGAAAATACTCAGCAATTTCTAGTTAAGAAATGGGAGCATATTTGTCTTCTTTTTTCCTTTTAATTACCATAATTATAAATTTTGCTATTAATACGCCAGACACCGTAATACGATATGACACTATAATTGACTGGACTATTTACCTGACATCTGTATTTTTAATAGCATGCTGGCATGTTGTAAATTTAAAATGCCACCGTGTTACTCAGTACCACCGAAATCCTTTTTATGTCGGTGCATAATATTTATTTAGCATATGAATGCTAATTTATTCCTTGTATCTTTTGATTGCATCTCTACAGTCATTTAATTCATAGATGCCCTGAATTTCTGCATGTCAACGTAGCTGACAAATTGTTAACAATTGTCTAAGAACGAATCAGAAATGCTTTCGTATTCATCGTATATTATTCATGAATTTATAAGTACATTTAAATGCCTTGCAGTTAATTTATGTTATTTTCATCAGCAAAGTAGTTATAACTTGGTAATTTTATATGGCATTATAATTACAAAAATTGACATAACTATCACCTATTAACCAATCCCGTGCAAATTAAAAAATTTTCTCTCTGGAATTCAGTGTTCTACTAATCTTATCTTTTAACTGTATACTTTTGACGGCAATTTATTCCGATCACAAATTCTTAGTGTTATAGATGAATGGAAAAATACATATTGACTTGTGAACTCATTGTTATTTTTTTGGGAACTGTCAACAAATATAACATGTTACACATATTCCTGTATAAATCAAAAGACAGAAACATGATATATCCATAAATTATGCAGGACACGTTTTGCCTCTGGTTGGTATTCTTAGAGACGTTGACAGAATGCTTAAACATGCAGTTTTCATCCAATGGAATGCTTAAGAAACGTGCTTAAATGAATATCCGTTAAAAGGAAGAATTTTATCAGTAATTTATCAATGCACAAACGGTTTTTTGACTGTGAATTACTTAATCATAAGATCATTAGGTAAATCAACGATCGTGTAAAACAATGGCCATCGGCAGTAAAGACTTGTTTTAGTTATCATTTTCAGGTTGTTAATTATAATAATTATAACTCGTGAAGTAGGGTTCATTTTATTATAATTAATTTTATGCAACAAGAAATAGGTATTAATTATCACGTGAAAATCCAACATAATTCAATTTTAACTGCAAAATCGTATCATTTTAAAAACAATCGTATATCATTTTTTATGAACTGTATATGTATGTATAAAAGTCCTTTGATTTATTAAAACTTAAAAACTTATTTTAGGATTTAGAGAAATGTAAAGAATCTCGCTATTTTTAACACTAACATTTATTTAGTATATGCAAATGAAACGCATAATGTATATCAATCCTAATATATCGGTTTGAAGTGTTTTCTGGTTTTCTTTGCCATAAACTCTTAATAAATTACTTATTTGACCTGAAATTTTTCATGCAGAAATATCCTATACAAAAATAATTTAGATTGCTATTATTATTACACTTTTACTTCATTTTTTCATAATTGCTTATAACTGATCCTTTAAAAAAGAGGGTTAGATTCATGAACGGTTTTTGACTATGATTTACTTAATTATAAAATTATTAAGTACAGCCATTTGTTCTTTCGTCATTTCCTCATATTTAAAGGTGACCGTATGACAATGATGTTGGTTGTAGAAACCACTTATTGAACAACTGTCTCATAATCAAAAATTTTAAATGAACTTAATTCATTGATGTTCATTTAAAAGTTGTAGTATTTGCTGTTTAAAGTTGTTAAAAGTGCGTAGGAGTAAACACGGTTACAAATGGCTGCACGGTAGGTGGAACCACAGTTACAATATAATTTATTAAAACATCGTAGATTAAATATTATGAATTTGTTAGTATCAAAAAAAATGGATTAAATATATAAAAAGTTTAGAAACTATTTGAAATATACGTTTCATTTTCAATTTTAGATTTAATAAATTTTAAATCATATTATTAGTTAGTTATTAATAATTATTATAATTTTATTCTGTAAACAATTGAATGCGTTTAAACTAACATAAATAAAATTAACGTGACGGATTTTTGAAGCTGTAATCGTACGATTTCATATCTCACATCCGTCTACGTCGGTTGATTTTGAATGACATAAACACTCCCTGACATCATCTAAGCAAGTGGGTTTCTTTTCTTTCGAGATGCGTCAAACCGCTTTTCACCATGCTCTGACAACAAAGGTGGTCTGAAAAGTATTCAATCTTCGAAATGTCTATTGAAAACTGATCCCCTGAGGTGACCCTGAGGTCCATGTCATGCCAATCACTGCAAGATTTAAAAGTATTCTGCCCTTATCAACTTAACAGACATTTTCTTTTAAGCATTTCCTGTAAAAAGATATTTAATAGAGTTCGTGATTTCTATATATATATATTATTTACGTTCCATGCGTTCTTAATTACATTAAGTTATTACTACTAATAACAACAGTTAATGTCACTTTATATTTATGCAATTTGAAATTAAATATCATCGAAATACTCTTTAAAATATCATTGTATTTACTCATATCAAAATTTTATTATTTGTAAGCTATTCTCAGAACTGAATATAACCATGCATTTTAGGTATATTTACTAGTAATTAACATTTATTAATATTCTGCACTATTATAAATTATTTAAAAATATATTTTGAAAACTGGAATATAATTTTTGTGAAAGCATCAGTATTTTTTACTAATACGAATAAATATTGGTTTTTAAGAAAACAGTTGTATACGATGATGAGCTATGAGCGATAAAAATATGATTAAAGTTACTGATTAATTAATAATGTAAGTATTTCAAATTGAAAAATATTTTTTATATACTACAATATGCACACAGGGGGCCTGACGGCTAAGTGGTTAGCGCTCTGGAGCTCAGTGCCACAGGTTTCGGGATGGATCTTTGTAGTGGTTCGGAATCCACTTTAAACCATATATCCCGCTCTAATAGGATTGTAAGAGTGTCATGGGAATAGTATTACTCGCGTCCGTAGCCTGTCTTCAAGCTTCTTCATTTCTTCATTCCCCAAGGGTAGTGCTAAATGACTAATAGCGGTACTTATAGCATAAAAGATAACTGTTTTTGTATTGTCAGCTGCATTAGAACAACAATATACACATACTTTGTATACAGTCAGTACTTTACGAATTCAATAAAAATATTTTTGGTCATCCAACATACAAAACCATGAAAGAAGCTTCAAAAGTCATGATTAGGATCACCTGTAAAGCTACCTACAACGATTAAATACGGGGAACATAAAATAGTTTTTAAGTACTGTAATTATTTCTTAGTTCGTTTATATGGGAAGCTTCCGTATCCTCTTAGTAACAAATTGACAAACGGGCAACAAACTGACTCGTTTATAAGTTTGTTAGAGGAATAATTGTGGTTTATAGAGATTTTGGATTATCATTCAGAGATACTGGTGCACGTGTCATACATAATAAAGCATATTAATGCGGATATGCAATCAATGAATGTAGGAGGGACGATTGACCAATGAGAACGATTGTTCTTTGTATCTTGGGGTAGGTCTCTATTAGGTGTAATATTTTCATGGCATTGATGGATCACATTGCAACATCAGGATGCATAGCGTAAGAAATAGTGTTTGATGCTCAACAATCTGTGTCAGCACATAGAATTCTACGTCGATTGCAACTTAGAGAAATTAAAAAGTGCCCATTGCTGCAATTAACTTTCATCTAGACCACAGGCGTTTACACCTGCAATGGTGCGATGAACACCAGACATAAGAAGCGAATAGAACTTTATTATATTTCCAGATGAATCACGATTCTGTCTACAACACCCCGATTGTCGTAGCCAGGCTGCCCATATCGTGACTAATGATTGCATAACTCTTGCACTATGCATCCTTTATACTGGTTCTTCATCTGGCATTATGAATTATGCTTTTGGTTGGAATTGCATTTTTATCTGCAACTTTCTATCCATCTGCAAATTTCTAATACGCATTATCGGTACATTGATGTATCTCTACCGTAGCTATATCTATAAGATTTAGGAGCCCGTTTACTTTCCCTAATTTCAAAGCTTAGCTGTAACCTTATTTCAACAGATCAATCTGAGATAGCACGTGGAGCGCAATGTTCCACAATTCTTCTTTGCTCACCAGATTGTATGGCTACTGTGGTCAACCATCGATCTATCGCCCATTTAATAAGTTTTGGTCAATGTGTGACAAACAATTGGGGCAGAATTCTCATTCCGTTGCTACGACAGATCACCTTTGGTAACTTGTTCACATTTGTTAAAGCAATATGGGCAGGCACATCATAAGACAACATCCAAACACTCTTTCATTAATTATTGGCAACCAAGACAGCTACACATAATACAGATTTCTACGTATTCCGCAACTCAATGGAGGCTGTATTATCAAATATTTTTTTTTTAAACTTTTTATAGTATTTGACCAACAAATTTGTTTTTCATATCTTTTGTCCTTCTTAGAGTTGCATTTTGAATAGCCATCAGTGTTCACAGTTTAGTTTCTGGTTCCCTAATGTGTAATTTAATTTAAAAATTAAATTGAATTACCTGAAATTTTCCGCCAAATTTCGTTGTAATTTGGACATTTAGTTAATTTAATGTTAATATATAGTATACATGTCAGTAATTAATCCAAAATGCACATATTTAGTACATCATATCTGAAATATGTGTTTCAATTAAAAAATGTCTATAGTGAAGGAGCATATCGGAATTCTTGGATCTGATAAGATAAAATTGGAATTATTTATTAACATGCATTAAAAATTCAAATAAGAGAAGTAAATTGATAATATATATAAATATTTTAAAAAAATAGAATTTATAATGTATAAAAATAAACAAGCTATTTTTGATCAACCGTGATGTTTCTAGAATTTTGCATGCTGTTTCTTTAATGTGAATTATTTAGTTTTTTCTTTCCACGTTTTTTTTTTTTTTTCCTTAAACTTTTTCTCAATATTCAAACTCATTGTCACTAAAACCTTTCACATTTTTCACCTAGTTTTTAATGATCAACCAAAAATCAAGATTGAGTAACCAAAAAAAATGCTTGAACTCTTAAATTTCTTACTTTACATTATTTTTTTATAAATATTATTAATTTTAAAGGAAAATATATTCATATATAGCATAAAAAATTGCTCAAACACACGTAAAAAATGTTTGACTTAAATATAACTTAATTCTTTTTATTATTTTCTGTTTTATTCGCAATCGATGAATGCTTTTATTTTTAAGAAACACAGTGAACCTCCATTAAAAAAATAAAGTCGTATCCTTATTTTACTTAGAAACTTTAAAATAGAAATGATTAATATAATGAATTTTACTAAATCAAAATCCATTAATTTATGAAAAAGGTCATAGCAAAATATTAATTGGTCACATTATTATTAAATGGTCACTGTCACAATTTGTTTTAATGATTTGGAGTGTTACAGAACTATTTCATATTATTTTTAAAGTGTTCTAATTAATGAATTATGCATATTATACCAAGAACATGATTCAAATAAGAGGTGTGGTGAAACATGTACCTTGTATTACTGATTCTGTCAAGCTGTATTATAAATAATGCCATGACACCAAAATCAAGCATCTTCCAACATGAAATTATTCTTAAACAGTCCAGCTAATTAACTTCCGCATTTGTAATATCGTTATCGGAAAATCTTGTCAAAATACTTTGACACGCGGAAACCGTGATACTGCCAGAAGTAATGCAAATTACATTGAAATTGGGCGTGACCAGTGATCACATGGTTCTGTTTCAGCAAATGCTGGTATGTACTTCCTTATAACAAGCTCATTTCATCACTTCTGGACACTATAACATTGTATGACATAAGGCGTGTCTTTCCAAAATGCCTGAAACCTTTTTGAAAGGAATAAATTAAGATCACATTTTGGGTAATTGTTATGAATCATTTATTAAGATTATTCAACAACGACTAAAATAACTATAATGTAAATTGGTGCAGATAGGATAAATGCCATCTTCTAATTAATTAGAAAGACCATTTTGAGTCATGGTGCGATGCTCCTGATGAGATTTTTCTAATATTTCTCGCATATTACCAGTTTCAGAATGGATTGTTTTTTACAAATTACTTGCAAAAATAACAGTTCATCTAAAAATCTATAGAAATAACAGCATCGTATCAGAAATTTGGAAATTAGAAAGGCGAATTTTAAATTTAAGGAGCACCTATATAAATATAACATTTAAAAAAAATAAGGTTTGAATTGTCTTTGAAAGAATGTTTTGCTTTTCTTAAAAAAATATATATTTCACACTAATGCAGTATGAAATGAATTTATTAACAAATTTTAATGTTAACTAAAAAAAAAACTTCAAGAAATATCGATTAATTAAAATTAATATTTTTTGAAAATTAAAAACGACAATTCGTTAATTAATTGAATATAATTTTTATACATAAAAACTGTTTATTTAAGTTATTTTAATTTAATTTGTTTGTAAAAGAAGAAATATTTGTGACATAGTAAAATGAATATTATATTTAAGTTAAAATATTTTTAATATTTTAATCAAGCTATTCATTTCAAGTCTTTGAATAAACATATTGCAGCAATATTTGTGTAACTCAATATTTTGTCTTTCATAATACAAAAATTCAGATATTCTTGAAATTTATTAAATTCTTGCAATAATAGATTAAACATAATTTAATTAAATTGTTTTTCAGCCGCATATTATGACTAAATGCTAGTAGGTTTCTATTTAAAGATAAAAATAAATATGTCACGAGAATAGAGAAATTATTAATAAATATGTCACGAGAATAGAGAAATTATGAATAAATATGTCACGAGAATAGAGAAATTATGAATAAATATGTCACGAGAATAGAGAAATTATGAATAAATATGTCACGAGAACAGAGAAATTATGAATAAATATGTCACGAGAACAAAGAAATTATGAATGAATATGTCACGAGAACAGAGAAATTATGAATAAATATGTCACGAGAACAGAGAAATTATGAATAAATATGTCACGAGAACAGAGAAATTATGAATAAATATGTCACGAGAACAGAGAAATTATGAATAAATATGTCACGAGAACAGAGAAATTATGAATAAATATGTCACGAGAACAGAGAAATTATGAATAAATATGTCACGAGAATAGAGAAATTATGAATAAATATGTCACGAGAACAGAGAAATTATGAATAAATATGTCACGAGAATAGAGAAATTATGAATAAATATGTCACGAGAACAGAGAAATTATGAATAAATATATCACGAGAACAGAGAAATTATGAATAAATATGTCACGAGAATGCAGAAATTATGAATAAATGTCACGAGAATGCAGAAATTAAGAATAAATGTCACAAGGAATCACTTAGAATAGAAAAAAATTCCATCATTTCTTATTTTATGTTATTTTTTAAATTGTTTATCTATTTTTTCATTTTTCATTGGGTTTGCTTGTTCAAACTTTTGTATAAATTTTAATGTAGTTTTTCTCGCGATAATTTTAGAAAACAAAATTGTAAAGAAATATAAAAAAAAAACCACCTCTGATTCTGTTCATTTTTAAGTGACAATGCTGCTCATTTTTAAGTGACCATTCGAAACTAAAAACAGACAATGGAGCACATTAAACGTTCCAAGGGATAAAGGAATTTAGTATTACGAATTCAATTTAACTCAATAATTGTGAACTAATAATCATAAGAATGGTCATAAGAATAAATAACATGCAACTCTATACCGATATAATGACACTAAAAAAACATCCAGTTAAATGCCTGTTAAAGAAAATGAAATCATAATAAAATAAAAATTTGCCAGATTTATGAAAGTAAACTCTTGTTTGTCTTATAATAATGCTAGGTAGTCAAGACTTAAGAATTAATTCTCGCACGAGTTAACAGCTGTGTTCCAAAAAAGTTATAAATGTGAGATATTATACTCGGGATAATCCGTTAAGGGGTACAAGTAAACCTGACCGAATTTATGTTTGTCTTGTAATAATTCAAGGTAGTCTAAAATACTAGTTTAGTTCAGAATTAAGTTTTAATTTCAGCACAAGATGTCTCGAAAATACAAATACGAGTATTCTCGCAGTCATGCATCAAGGATTTAAAGCAAACACTAACGAACTTGTGTTGACTTAGAATAATGAAAGATAGTCCAAATTACTCGCTTTATTAATCTTTGCTCTAGTTAACTCGGTGTGTTCCAAAAGATACACATAGGAGATACGAGTATACTTGAAATAACTCGCTAAGTTCTTGAAGTAAAACACAAACTAACTCCGGGTTTATTTAATGTTAATTCAAGTGTGACTTAGTGTTGGCTTAGTGGGTTGACTTAAAATAATACAAGGTAGCCCAAAATACTTTTAAAATAATACAATGTATTCCAAAATACTAGTTTTAACTTATAACAAAAAATAATTTTCACACTAGTTACTTTTCCAAAAAGAAGCCAACATGAGATACGAGAATACTGGGAAAATCCCATTAAGGGTTTAAGTTAAGTGTTAAAGCTAAATAGACATTCTTCATATTGTTATTGCAGGCAGCAATTAATACGAACTTCCACTTTCAACAACCACCCTTTCTTCCACTGAAATCACGATGTTCTTTGAACTACATGTTACAAAGGATCCATTATAGTAACTGCATCCATTACTTGTGGTAGCTCCACCTTCTCCGGCTGTTATTCTGGTCCACCTGTCGCCCTTTATCTCCTGCCATGCATCTTGTCCCAGAGCAATCTGAGAGAGATTTCGTGTAGCGCTTTGAAACAGAGAGAGACCGACTTTTTGTCTGTGAGTTACTACCGGTGATACGGCCTG
>BPLR01007604.1:0-42237 GCA_021605095.1 Caerostris extrusa
TCGAAGATATTGTTACCAAGCAGTGATCCAGCCGCAGTGTCTCTGAACAGATATCGCGACTTGTCTGGCCTTTTGGATTGTCGCCATGATAAAACTCTGTGTGTTGCGTCTAGGCGCAGAAAATGGAAAGAAGATTACCATAATTTATCAATGTCATAAGCATCCCATGTGTACATGTAGTGGTGAGTTGTCTCTTGAAGTAAACAACATGTCCTGTATATTTATGCAAATACAGATTTCTCATGTTTTTGTGCATGCTACCATTTTAAAGTGAATGATCCAGACTGTTATCTTTATCAATAGTAAACATTAATTGCCCTATGATCAAACTCGTCAGAATGTTAGCTGATGTAAAGCTCTATAATATATAAAAATTCCTAAGTAGGTCTGAGGATATTTGATTACTACTCAGATCAAGGAATTATAATTTTCTTACGGGGACCATATGCATAACCTACAAATGGACGAATTTAGTTATACCCACCTTATCAGAAAAGGTTTGATAGTTTACTGGACATAAATTATTTTAAAGTTTGAAAAGTAAAAAGTACTCAAGATTTTGTAGGGTTTGTCACTCTACATCATGTTGTGCACTCTTTAGGCTCATTTTTAGCTAATCATTGACCCGCAAATAATTTTAATTTAGCTTTTAATTAGTCAAAAACATCATTTCATTAATGTATAATATCAATGAATTATTCCTTTTGCTGTTCTTAAATATCATTTTAAAATTTGATGTAACTGACAATGATCAGCAAATGACAATATGATCTAAATATCTGAAAATATGATCAGTAAAATGACGGTATGATATGAATATCTGAAAATATGGTAAGCAAAATGATAGCATCTGAATATCTTAAAATATGGTCAGAAAATTATAGTATGACCTGCATATCTGAAAATAAGATCAGAGCAAATAATTTTAATTTAGCTTTAATGAGACAACATTATAATTTCATAAACGTATAATAACAATGAATTAACCTTAATGTTCTAAAAAACCATTTTTAAATTTTCATGTAACTGATACTATTAAAAAAACTTTAATTAATTAATGAAATATTAACTTATTTGCAACATCTCAACTTTTTCGAACTATCATTATAGTTGGAAGTAAAGTTTAATTAAAACTACTCTTTTTTGCATCTCCCCATGGACAAAACTAAATCTTAGTAATTGACAGAAACTTTTTAAAAGAACTTTCGTAATTGAATTTCCTGAGAAAGTCCATTTTTTGCAGAATTTTTTTTCCTTTATATTTATTCATCTTCATTTTTTTTAACAAGATAATCCGGGAAATTCCAAAAACGGAAAAGGGAATTGTTGTTGAAAAAATAACCCCAATTTTTTTTTTTTTTTTCCCGTCATGAACAAATGATTGAATGCTATGTTTTCTTGAAAACAATAACGATTTATTTATTTTTTTTTTTTTTTTTGGATTAAAGTTGAAAAAGATGCTCGTCATACAGGCCTTCAGAACATTGAAAAAAGACGTTGCCATTTAGAAAATTTAATTTTATAAAAAAAAAAGAAAACGATTCTTTTCTTATGATTGCGTCTTTTGCGTTAAAAGAAAATTGAATTTGCAAATCTTGGAAATCCCATTTTGCATTCGAAAAGTGCGAATTTCGTTAGAAATGTCTTTTGAATTTTTATTTCATTGAATCCGAGAAATTCATTTAATTAGGTTACAAAAATTAAAAATGATTAATATATTTATAATTAGATATTTATTTGACTTTTACTAAATAAGTATTTAAATTATCAGTGTTGTTTGTTAATAAATTATGTTTAACAATTTTGCTTTTTTCAAAATATTAGAATAAATAAGAAGCTATTATTTTATTGCTTATAAAGTGAAGACTAAAAGCATTTTGCAAAGTGCATGCTATTTAATTTTCGAAATGACGAGCAATCGTAATTCACTAGGGAAATGATTATTATTATATTATTGCAGATAAAGTGAATTATTGGGTTATTATAATTATTACTAAATTACCATATCAGAAAGCGTAATACTAATTTAATATTATTTAAAGTGCATATTGAACTGTATTATTAAAGTGATAATATTTATTTATAAAGTAGATAACAAGTGATATTATAATTGATACAAAAGGAGATAATGTATTAATTTATAATTATAGCGATTTACAGAACAACAAATATTCCTTTCTACTTATAAAGTGAAAACCGAACTCTTTTTACATTGTATATTTGGGTTTATAAAAGATGAATATTTTTAGTAACCCACTAGGAAAGACTATTATTATTCTTTTTATTTCTAATTTTCATTAGTGAACTAATAATTCTATACAGTACTAATTAATGTATTAGGTAGTGATACTGGGCTTTACACACCGCACATTAATGCAAGATATTGGCTCGCAAATATGCAATTTTAATATTTTGATGAGCCAAGCACAGATCAGCAGTAAAACTATATGATCTAAATATCTGAAAATATGATCAGAGCAAATAATTTTAATTTAGCTTTATTGAGTCGACATTATCATTTCATCAATGTATAATAACAAGTAATTAACCTTTTTTTCTGTTTTAAACATGATTTTAAAATTTTTATGTAGCTCACAATATGATCTGTAAATGACAGTATGATCTGTAAATATGATCAGCAAATGACAAGAGGAATGATCTGAATATCTGAAAATATGATTAGTAAAATTACTCTATGATCTGAATAGCTGAAAATATAATCAAAAGTGACAGTACGATATGAATATCTGAAAATATGATCAGAGTAAATACTTTTAATTTAGCTTTAATGAGACAAAATTATTATTTACATGAATAAAAAACAATGAATTAACCTTTTTGCAGTTCTGAAATACCATTTTAAATTTTTTGATGTAGGTGATACAATTTAAAAAAAACCTAATTTAATTAATGAAATATTAACTTATTTGCAACATCTCAACTTTTTTTTTTAACTATCGTTATAGTTCGAAGTAAAGTTTCATTAGAACTACTCTTTTGCATCTCCCCATGGACAAACTTAAATCTTGTTAATTGATAGAAACTTTTTAAAAGAACTTTCGTAATTGAATTTCTTGAGAAAGTCCATTTTTTTACAGATTTTTTTTTTCTTTATATTTTATTCATCTTAATTTTTTTTTAATAAGATAATTCTGGAAATTCCAAAAAAAACGGAAAGGGAAATTGTTGTTAAAAATAACACAAATTTTTTTTTTTTTCGTTATGAACAAATGTTTGAATTCAGTGTTTTTTGAAAACAATAAGGATTTTTATTATTATTTTTTTTTTTTGGATTAAAGTTGAAAGATACTCGTCAGACAGACCTTCAGAGCATGAAAAACTACGTTGCAATTTAGAAAAATTTAATTATGCAAAAAAAAAAAACGATTCTTTTCTTCTGATTGCGCCTTTTGTGTTAAAAGAAAATTGAATTTGGTAAATCTTGGAAATCTTATTTTGCAGTCATAAAAGTGCAAATTTGTTAGAAATGTCTTTTGAATTTTATTTAATTGAATCCGAGAAATTAATTTAATTAGGTTACAAAATTGCAAAGAATTAATAAACTTATAATTAGACATTTATTTGACCTACTCATTTAGTATTTCAATTATCAGTGTAGTGTTAATAATTTATGATAACTAATTCTTCCTTTTTTCAATCAATGTAATTCCAATATATTAGAATAAATAACTTCAAGATGTTATTTCATTGCTTATAAAGTGAAATAGCAAGCTTTTGGTATAGTGCATGCTATTTAATTTTCAAAAGGACGTGTATTCGTAAACCACTACGGAAAGGATTATTATTATTATATTACTGCTGATAAAGTGAATTATTAAGTGATAATTAACTTTTATTACAATGATATTAAAAAAGTGTATATTAATTAGTATTATTAAAGTATATATTAATTAGTATTTTTTAAAGTGTATATTATTTTACTGCTTATAAAGGGACATTTTAAGTTATATTATAATTATTATTAAAGTGATATTATTTTACTGCTTATAAAGTAAGATATTAAGTTATATTATAATTATTATTAAAGTGATATTAAATGGTGTATATTAATTATAATTATTGAAGTAATATTTTTTATTACTTACAAAGTGAAAACTAAGCTTTTATTATTGTGCAGGCTACTTAATTTATAAAGATGAATATACGTAATCCACTAGGAAAAGGATTATTATTATTTTATTTCTGTTTGTTGTTTCTTATCCCACTTGGCTGGTTAAGCCCACGAGCCCATACGTGCTCATGATTGAAGGGAAGGAAGCAGCTTCTGTTGTGATGGAGCCCCGTAGGTAGAAGTCTGACTTTGGCTCCATGACGCTCTTGCAGTCATAGGAGACCGGGTCCTACGGCTTAAAGTGGATTCCGAACCACTGCAAACATCCATGGCACGGCCGGGATTCGAACCCGAAAACCTGTGGCACCGAGCGCCAGAGCGCTAGACACTCGGCCATTCAGGTTTATTTTATTTCTAATTATTATTAGTGAATTACAAAGTGATATTGTAATTAATTACTATTACAGTGATATTGAAATGTATATTAATTATTATTAATGTGATATTATTATTTCTAAATATCATTTTAAAATTTTGATGTAGCTGCCCTATATGATCAGCAAAATGACAATATGAATCTAAATATCTAAAAATATGACACGAGTAAATAACTGTAATTTAGCTCTAATGAGACAACATTATCATTTACTCAATGTATATTAACAATTAATTAACCTTTTTTGCTGTTCTAAATACTATTTTAAAATTTTAATGTAGCTGATAGTATTAAAAAACCTAATTTAATTAATGAAATATTAACTTATTTGCAACATCTCAACTTTTTGAACTATCATTATAGTTCGAAGTAAAGTTTCATTAAAACTACTCTTTTTTGCATCTCCCATGGACAAACTTAAATCTTGGTAATTGACAGAAACTTTTAAAAAGAACTTTCGTAATTGAATTTCCTGAGAAAGTCCATTTTTTTACTACAGAAATTTTTTACCTTTATATTTATTCATCTTAATTTTTTTTTAACAAGGTAATCCTGGAAATTCTGAAAACGGAAAGGGAAATTGTTGCAGAAAAATAACATTTTTTTTTTTTTTCGTCATGAACAAATGATTGAATTCAATGTTTTTTTGAAAACAATAAGGATTTTTTTTTGATTAAAGTTGAAAGATGCTCGTCAGACAGGCCTTCAGAACATTGAAAAAAGTGCGTTGCCATTTAGAAAATTTAATTATGCAAAAAAAGAAAACGATTCTTTTCTTATGATTGCGCCTTTGCGTTAAAAAGAAAATTAAATTTGTTAAATCTTGGAAACTTATTTTGCATTCGAAAAGTGCGAATTTCATTAGAAATGCCTTTTGAGTTTTTATTTCATTGAATCTGAGAAATTCATTTAATTAGATTACAAAAATTACGAATGATTAATAAACTTATAATTAGACATTTATTTGAAATACTCAATAAGCCTTTTAAATTATCAGTGTAGTTTGCTAATAATTTATGTTAACCAATTATTTTTACAGTGATAATTAAAAGTGTATATTAATTATTATTACAGTGATAATTACACAGTCCAGTCACATTAATGTGACCACCACCTACTTTCGAAGTCAATGTGAAATGCATTCTGGGATTGGGGTGTTGAGTCATGCGACTGGGAGTCGGTATGGCTCAACATCCCAGTGAACATCTTCAGAAACCTATTTGACTCTCACAGCGGTCCGCTCTGCCAAAGGTGGTTATTCTGGCTTTTGACAGGTGGTCACTTTAATGTGACTGAACTGTGTAAAATTCTATGATAATTATTATTATTACAATGATAATTAAAAGTGCATATTAATTACTATTATTAAAGTATATATCAATTATTATTAAAGTGATATTATTATGTTGCTTATAAAGTGAAATACTAATCTTTTGGTACAGTGCATGTTATTTAATTTACAAAAGGACGAATATTCGTAATCCACTATAGAAAGGATTATTATAAAGGAATTATTAAGTGATTTTTAATTAATTACAGTGATATATACATAAGAAGTGTATATATATATATATTATTATTATTAAAGTGATATTATTTTATTACTTATAAAGCGAATAATCCTTTCCTTGGTGAATTTCGAATACTCATCCTTTTATAAATTAGATAGCATTCACTATAAGCAATGAAATAATATCACTTTAATAATAATAATTAATATACACAAACATATACTTTATACATTTTATTATTAATATACATATTATTTTATTATAAATTGAAATACTAAGCTTTTGGTATACTGCATTCTATTTAAAAGGACGAGTATTTGTAATCCACTAGGGAGACGATTATTATTATATTATTGCTTGTAAAGTGAGTTATTAAGTTATATTATAATTAATTATTAATATTAAATTATTATTATTTTATTCCTTATAAAGTGAAAGCCTTCGGTATAGTGCATGCTATCTAATTTGCAAAAGAACGAGTATTCTTAATCCCCTAGGGAAAGGATTAATGTTATATTATTGCTTGTAAAGTAAATTGTTAATGATATGTCTTTTTAATAATAATTAATTATAATTATGTTATTGCTTATAAATAGAAATACTAAGCTTTTGGCCAAGTGTATGCTATTTAATTTTCAAAAGGTCGAGTATTATCCAATAGGGAAAGGAGTGATGTTGATAGCTAATTAAAAAAACTAATTGTCTCAGTGGAGATTTTCACAGAGTTATCGGCCTCGAATTGTATGCTGCCATATTGTCCTGGCTGTCCTAATTTTATCATGGTTATCACGTCTCTTCTTTTTGAAGGTGTAATGTAGCAATCTTCCCCCCCAGCTAACTTTCACTTTGCTATAGATCTGAAGTATCAGCCTTGATTACTTCAATGAAGAGATATCAATCAACTTATAGTTCCTCTTAATGAAATTTTAGTTTTATGTTTAAAATATTGAATTAAGTTACATTTTAAAAGCAATTAAATTCAAGCATGTCTATGGCATGGCAAAAACATAAATTACAAAAAAAAGTCTTTTCCTGAGTCTTGGAATACTGTAATGCACAATTTAAATTTGGCTAATTACTTGATTACCTAAATTACTCAAAGGCATTGTATAACAATGAATAATATTTTTGGTTTTGAAGAAACAATATTTATATTACTCATTATGCTTCTTCTTCTTCTTCACTGGCGCAATAGCCCATATTGGTTCAGGGCCGTCTGGCTACTAGATTTTTCTAGACAGAAGATGTTTTCTTTTTACGGGGTAGCGTTGTCATTGGGCCAGGGCTCGTCTGCCTACTAGCATATTTCGGGACCAAGATGTTTTTAGTGGGTTAAGTATTAATGAATATACAGTGATAAGATGACAAAAGTCATGGGCTTAATATCGTGTTTCCTTTCGCCCGGCGAAGTGCACAACGTGGCATGGACTCAACAAGTCGTTGGAAGTTTTTGCAGAATATTAGAGCCAAAAACTCCATAGACGTCCTATTTACATAACTACGGTTTTGGGCACGAAAAATTCGATGATTCCAAAATGCTCGAAATCATATATTTAAAGATGTTTTAAATCATTCTATAGAAATGTCCAGAAAAATCGTAATTTTATAAATTCATCTATGTGGCGCATTGTCATCCATAAAAATTACATTGATGTTATTATATTAGAATATAATAGATTAATTTATTTTCTTAATGATTTTAAACATAAGTAATTATCTAAGTCAATGTTCGGTCCAGTATATAGATGAATCGAATGTCCATGTCATGAAAAACAAAAACAGTAGATATCACCTTTGAAATTGCTGATAGTTTTCCATGAAATATCGTTGGGGTCTGCGCCACACTCGAACCCTACCAAAAGCTCTTACCAATTGAAATCGTGACTCATCGGAAACGGTTTTCCATTCATATAGGGAAATCGATAATGTCACGTGTAAAAAGTTTTTGTACGATAATCGTTGAGTCAGTAAAGGCAAATCGAGTCGGTCTTCTGCTGGAATAGCGCAAAAAAAAAATAAAGAACAGAGAAGTCTTTTATGTCACATATGATTTCTGCGGTTATTTGACGCAGTTTGTTTGTCTGTTTTTTTTTTTTTGCAGACGCCGGTCACGGTCGTTAAAAAATCAATTTGTGGGATGTTATCCTGAAATTTCATAAACTCTTGACTCAGTGGATCTGGGAATGTTGAATTCTCTAACGATTGCCGAAAATGGCATGACCCATGCGTCTAGCACCAATTATCATTCCGCGTTCAAAGTTGGTTTAATTCCCGTCGTGCGGTCATCCTCACGTAAATTTCTTCCATGAATAATTGAACAGAAATGAAATTTCTGCGAAAGCACTGCGCATTTTACCTGCTCTACGCGATGCTACTATATCTGAAAATTTGTATATTGCTATCCCATGACTTTGTCACTTCAGTGTATGTCATCTGCAGGGGAGTCGTATAAAATCGCGGCACCGAGCGCCAGAGTAAAGTCACCAACCATCTGGCCCCATTTATTATGCTACTATGTTTAAAAATTATTATTTTAATTTGTGGAAAACTTGAGGAGATATTTGAAATTTAGACTGGGACTCCGCAGTATATTACATGTTATGTATTAATGAATATACAGTGATAAGATGATATGATGCAGTTTTCAATATATAGTTACAACGGCAAAAGCTTTGTTTTTGAAAGAGTGCCTAGGGAAAAACTCCATACCTCTATTTAAATAACTACGATTAAAATTAAAAATTATTCTAAAAAGGAAATATACATTTAAAGATTTATTTAAAATCTAATAGAAATACACAGAAAATCGTAATTATATAAACATCTATGCGGTTGTTAAAATATTTCTTTATTATATTGGAAATAATTTTTAATTTATTTTCATTAAAAGATTTTAAACAGCTTGTTCAATTTATCTAATAGTTATAAATATAATTTTTGTATCGAATTTTTATCTAGACCAAAAACAGTAGATATCTCTTTTTCAACTTGAATTTTATTTTAACATGAAATATAACAGTTCAGGATCTTATTTTTTCATGCAAAAGTTTTACAAAGTTTCTGAAAATTATTTTTTTAATATAATAAATCGATAATGTGGTAAAAATTTTTGTACGATAATGTGAGAGAGAAAATTATTGTTCTATCAGTCAATAAAAAAATTTAAATAAAAGAGAAGTTTTTAATTTTCGATATCAGTTTTTAGCATGTAACTGCAAGTTAATGTTTTTTTTTTTTTTTGAGACAAAACACACAAAAATCATTTGTCGTTGTGATCCAATATTGACATAAACTTAATTTTTTCTCAGCTTTCTTCTAATGCTGTAACAAGAACGCTTAACACCATTATCATAACGTTATTGGTTTATTTAATTTTGGTATGAAAATATAAATTTGCTATCCAGTAAGTTATTGAAAGATTTAGTCATTACTCGTATATGATTTTGTTTTAAGCATTAGCTTCTGTTATATTTCAATGTATTTAAAGCATATTATGAGAAGTTTATTAAAAATTAATGTATATTATATAAACGGGCATTTTACGAAATAGAGAACCAATTTAATTTTTTTTTCTTTTTAAATTAATTAATTTTTTATTTTTAGATGATTACCAATTGTTCAATTTATTTTATTGATCCTCATTAATTCAATTTTGTTATGAAAATACAAATTTGAACAGCAATTAATTTGGTTTTGAAAGATTAGGCATTTGTTTTGGCTTCTTGAATTAGTTTCTGTTATTTTTCAATGCATTCTAAGCATATCATAAGAAGTTTATTTAAAATTAATGTATTCATAAACTGGTATTTTACAGAACAAAAGCGCCATTTTAAAATATTTCTTTTAAATTAAATAATTTTTAATTTTTTATCATTAAATAATTGTAATCATCAAGTTCAATTTATTGAACTGAGTCTTAAATTTTAATTGTTCAACATTTTTAGTAGATCCATACAAACTGTACATAACAATGTGTTTTCAACTAGAATTTTATTTTACAGCCTAATAATTCTTATCGATTATTTTTGGTGCTATCGAATTATATTATCTGAGCAACAATAGAGCTATTCTCCAATTTATTTTTTAATTTGATTCATTTTTCATATTATACATAATATTTTATTATATCGAACTAGTTTTTGTTAATAACTATTCGACATCCCACTTAAAAAGATATAGTAGAAATTTTTTACAGCTGATTTATCGACGTCATAGTCAGTCTAGATTAATGCTATTTGTTAGAACATTATCAACAGGAACATCAGCAACAACAGTAGTACATCAGTCATCAACAACAACAATAGACCATCATCAACAACAACAACAATAGAACATCATCAAGAGCAATAATAGAACATCATCATCATCAACAACAACAATAGACCATCATCAACAACAACAATAGAACATCATCAACAACAACAATAGAACATCAGTAACAACAGTAGTACATCAAGAACAACAATAGAACATTATTAACAGCAATAATAGAACATCATCAACAGCAACAATAGAACATCATCAACAGCAATAATAGAACATCATCAACAGCAACAATAGAACATCAGTAACAACAGTAGTACATCAACAACAACAATAGAACATCATCAACAACAAAAACAATAATAGAGCATCATCAATTATCAATGTTTTGTTGATGATGTTCATTCATGAAAATGAATCAATGTTTTGTAATGACATGTTCGAAATTTATCAATTTCGTGAGTGACATTTATAAATTCTATTTATTATCGTTACTTATACAGAAGAACTACAATGAAAGAATACAAACTATACAAATGAAAACACGGCAATGAATTAATCTGTTCTAGATTATTTTGATGCTGTTTTGAGATCTTAAAAAGATTTAAGTGCTCCTTATAAGTTGAGGAAAACCTTAATAGTACCTAACCTTAACAATATAATTACCTAACTTAAACCTTAATGTATAATTTCAGTTAACACCATTAAAACAAGGTTGAAAATTATTAATTTAAATACAATGAACCCTTAAAGATTTTGTTCAATCAATCTGAAAAGAGTTCAGTAGCAGCTGTCTATACCACACCTATGAAAAGTGGTTTACTGAACATCATTTAACTTAAACATATGTTTAATTTTAGAAAATTACATGTTTGTATGATAACTTAAAATTCATCTTTAATTTAAAACACCGAGAGTCAATACTATGGTAATTATCTATATGTTATACAAAAACAGTTAAAGAGACTTTTTGTTTATTAAAATGATTTTAAAGAGAAATGTTTTACATATATTATCATTTTAAGAATTTATTTATAGTAAAATAATTACTTACTGAAATAAATTAAATTCATAAAGCACTTGCATCTTATTCTATATTGTGAAAGCACTTGTCCCTAAACGTAATACATAAAACAATGAATATTTCTAATTGTAGAGGAGAATTATTCATTTTCCTTTTGTAATTTTTATCATTTTCATCAAGTAAATTAATTACCAAGATAAACTTCTATGTGTTTGGTTGTCATTGAGAAAATTCCTTCTGCATGCACAATAATTCAATCACCCTAATCATGTGGTCAGCCCCCTCCTGGTAGCAAGCTGTGGACTGCCGAAATTACTCTTTCACGTATATGTATATATCTAGGAAGTGCCTAGGATGGGCATGGATTTGCCTTTCTGCCTCACTTTGAGTGTCTTGTTTATCTATTCTATTATGCTGAATAAATTAGTGTACAAAATGTGATGAGCGAACACTAGTTGTGAAAATGTTTACTTTGATATCCAGAACAGAGATAGAATAAAAACAACTGAAATCAATTACGAATTTCAATTAAAATTTACTAATAATACATGTTATACAATTTATTATGACGATAACTATTATCATATATATATATATTTATATATATATTTTTATATATATATATATATATGTATATAGTTATAGTTATGTTTTATATAACGTTATATTTATTATATTTTATTTCATCAACGGAACTTGTATAGATAATTTTAATTGATAGATAAATTAACTTTCTTAAGCATAGCAGATCGTAAGAAATCCTAATCTTAAAAAATAATAAAGAATAATTGAAAATAATAAAGAATATTACTGTTTAAATAACATTATTTTTTATATTTTCATTTAAATTTATTTATTTTTCAAAAAAGTTCCCTAATTCATATTTAGTAATGACATCATTATGGAAAACACGTAACAAAACGCAAACCATATTTTCAAAAACCTAAATTCTCTAATACAATCAAGCAGTTTTATAGCGACCCACTTGATTCAACCGCCATTATTTCAATTTAAAATTTTTTTGCATTCTCGGATTTCGAGGAATTGGAAAAATAATTTATGTAATTTTGCTGTATTTTAAATCTTTCGTGATTAGAGAAGTTTTGAAGACAAACTATTGGCAATACAAATTATTAGAAAAATTGGCAAATTTTAGTCTTAGCAACACATATTTTATCTAAATTTTAATATAAACATAACACTAATTTCCTAAGTTTTAATTATTAATTATTTTTAATTAATTATTTTTTAATTATTTTAAATAAAAATTTCTCAAGTGAAGCTATTCATGGTGTGAGAAGATATTTAACTTTTTTAAAATGATAACATATAATTTCCGATTTTTTTCCTCTTCATATTTTTTTATGGACGTCATGAAACTCATACCAAAACATCATATTCACACATAATAAACTAAACACAGGCGTACATTCTTAACATAATGATTATTTTCTCTGCCAGACCACACACACAAAATCGATGCACTTTACAGGAAATATACAGTGCCGACAATTCTCGATTAGGAGCAATTCTCTCAACATCAGTGCATCCACGAGAAAGCTTTAAACCCAAAACAATATTACCGACATTGGATAATAAAATATAATAAAGATATAATGATATGATGATAGTGATATAATGATATGATGACTGATGATAGGAATTTTATTAAGTAATTAATTATATAGCTTTAATAAGTTTATGGGTTCTATCAAGACCTATGCTGATAACAGTATCGGACATATTTTTATTTCACATTGCTATATCATTTAAATATAAAAAAAAAAAAAATATTAAAATAAAGTTAAATAAAATTAAGAATATTAATGTTAAACATTAATATTAAAGTTAAATAATATTCATATATATTTTAATATTTTAAATATTATTAAAAGTATTAAAATATCACATAAATCCATTTTTATTTAATGAGTTATTCAAATATGCCTATAACTCATTACATATTAATAATTATGTATATTTTATATATTTAGGAAAAATATATATTTGTATATTGAAATACATTTAAAATTCAAGAGTCCTATCTACTAAACAGGATCCTCTTTAAGCAGTAACAAATATTTGTTGGTTATTGTCCCTGCGGGACTACTTTAGAGACAAACTTCTCAGCAGACAATAAGTAACTGTTTCTCTGGTTACTTACGGGAAGTAAAGCATGGGCGGAATTGAAACGCACTTAAATGCATGTTTAAACTATTTTCAGTGCCCATTCTATGCAGCTATTTATTAGCATTCTATGCAGAATGGGATTTGTTGAACGAGATTTACCCTTCAACGCTATCTCCTCCGATATCCGAATGTTATTTAAATTCTGTGAGGTGATACCGGAATTGAACTGAAGTTAGATAACTAATCTATGCAATTTGAAAGCGTGCGTTACAGAAGAAAACGGCGAGTTACAGTTTTGTAGGATAATGAGATATCGATTATTTTACGGTGAACATGCGTTATATCAGTGTCCTGTCAGCTACTTAAACGATTATCTTTTGGGAGAAAATGCTTAGTTAACAGATGGCATCGTATAAGTTAGTCTTATATAATGAAATCATATAAATTTAATGATATTAACTGTTATTTAGTAATTAATTATTTAGCTTTGATTCGTTTATGGATTCTGTCTAGACTTGTTCTGGTATCAGTATTTGACTTTTTGTTTATTTTGCTTCTGTAAAATAGAGGAAATATGTCAGAATCTAGATATCTAATCCGAATACTTCTGCTAAAGAGATTAAATTTTAAAACCCATTAAACATTTTGAATCTACAAAATTGTGATAATAAATGTTTTTATATCATAGTATACAGTACCATATAAGTTAGTCTTATATATTGTAGTAATATAGATTTATTGATATAAACTGTTAATAAGTAATTAATTCTTTAGCTTTGATTCGTTTATACAGTCTGTCTAGACTTGCTTTATTAACAGTATCTGACTTTTTTTGTTTATTATATAGTCCCTCTATTCTATACATATAAAATAATCTAAATATCATATGACTTTTGTTACAGAAATTAAATTATTAAATTTATTCATTATTTTGAATGCAAAATATTTTGATAATAAGTGTCTTCATATCATGAAGCAGATAGCACCATATACGTTAGTCTTATATAATGGAACCATATAGATTTATTGATATAAACTGTTATTAAGTAATTAATTATACAGCTTTGATTCGTTTATGGATTCCGTCTAGACTTGCTCTGGTAACTGTAACTGACTTTTTGTTTATTTCACATTGGTGAATGAGTTAAATATTCTGATCATTATATATATGGAAGTTTATTTTTTATATAATGATTTAATCAAATACATGAAAAACTCATGTGTTTGATTATTACATATTAATGATTAAGTATATATTATATACTTAGGCACTTAAATATATATTTATGTATATTGAAATACATTTAAAGCTCATGAGTCTTACCGAATAAACAAGACTCTCTTAAGTAATAACAAATATTTGTTGGTTATTATCCCTGAGGGACTACTTTACAGACTAACATCCTATGTAGACAATAAGTAACTGTTTCTCCGGTTACTTATGGGTAGTAAAGCATGGACGGCATTGAAATGCACTTAAATGCATGTTTAAACTATTTGCAGCGCCCATTCTATGCAGCTATTTACCAGAATGGGATTTGATGAACGAAATTTACCTTCAACGCTATCTGCTCCGATATCCGAATGGCATTTAAATTCTGTGAAGTGATGCCGGAATTGAAGTGAAGTTTGATAACTAATCTATGCAGTTTGAAAGCGTGCGTTACATAAGAAAATGGCTGGTTACAGCTTTCTAGGATAATGAGATATCGATTATTTTACGGCGAACATGCGTTATATCAGTGTTGTGTCAGCTACTTAAACGATTATCTTTTGGGAGAAAATGTTTAGTTAACAGATAGCACCGTACTAGTTAGCCTTATAAAATGAAGTCATAGAGATATAATGATAAAAACTGTTATTAAGTCATTAATTATTTAGCTTTGATTCGTGTAAAGGGGTTTGTCTAGACTTGCGTTTTTAACAGTATCTGACTTTTGTTTATTTTGCATCTATAAAATAGAAGAACTATATAATAATCTAAATATCTAATCAGAAGACTTCTGTTAGAGAGATTAAATTATTAAACCCATCAATCATTTTTAATGTAAAAAATTGTGATAATAAATGTATTTATATCATGCAGCAGGTAGCACTGTATAGGTTAGTCTTATATAATAAAGTCATATAGATTTAATGATATAAACTGTTATTAAATAATTAACTATTTAGCTTTGATTGGTTTATGGTTTCTGTCTAGATATATGTTCCGGTAACAGTATCTGCCTTTTTGTTTATTTCTATTGCCAAATGAGTTAAATATTTAGTTCATTATATATAAATTCATTCTTTATATAATGATTAATTAAAATATATCAAAAACTCATTACATATTAATGATTGAATATATTTTATATATTTAGGAACTTAAAATATATTTATGTATATTGAAATGCATTTAAAATTCTTGAGTCATATCGAATATACAAGACGATCTTATGTAGTAAGAAATATTTGTTGGTTATTGTCCCAGCGGGACTACTTTACAGACAAACTCCACAGCAGACAACAAGTAACAGTTTCTCCGGTTACCTACAGGAAGTAAAGCGTAGACTGCATTGAAACGCACTTAAATGCATGTTTAAACTATTTGCAGCGCCCATTCTATGCAGCTGTTTACCAGAATGGGATTTTGTTGGACGAGATTTACCTTCAACGCTATCTGCTCCGATATCCGAATGGCATTTAAATTCTGTGAAGTGATGCCGGAATTGAAGTGAAGTTTGATAACTAATCTATGCAATTTGAAAGCGTGCTTTGCAGAAGAAAATGGCTGGTTACAGCTTTGTAGGATAATGAGATATCGATTATTTCACTGCGAACATGCTTGTAGGATAATGAGATATCGATTATGCGTTATATCAGTATCCTGTCAGCTACTTAAACGATTATCGTTTGGGGAGAAAATGTTTAGTTAACAGATAGCACTGTATAAGTTAGTCTTATATAATGAAGTCATATAGATTTAATGATATAAACTGCTATCAAGTAATTAATTATTTAGCTTTGATTTGTTTATGAATTCTGCCTAGACCTGCTCTGGTAATAGTATCTGATATTTTGTCTATTTTGCATCTGTAGAATAGAGTAACAATATAATAATCTAGTTATGTAATCAGAAGACTTCTATTAGAGAGTATAAATGTTTAGTTAACTCCTAGCACCATATAAATTAGTCTTTATGATAAAGGTCATATAGATTTAATGATATGAACTGTTATTAAGTAATTAATTATTGAACTATATGATTCGTTTATGGATTCTATCTAGACGTATTATGGTAAGAGTAACTGACTTTTTGGTTATTTTACATCTATAGAATAGTGGAACTTTATAACAATCTAGAAATCTAATCAGAAAACTTCTGTTAAGGAGATTAAATTAGAAAACTCATTAATCATTTTGAATGTAAAAAATGTGATAGTAAATTGTAAATTGTTTTATATCATGAAGCGTATGGCACCGTATAAGTTAATCTTATATAATTAAGTCACATAGATTTAATTATATAAACTGTTATTATGTAATTAATTATATAGATTTGATTCGTTCATGGATTCTGTCTAGACGTGCTTTGGTAACAGTATCTGGGTTTGTTTATTGTGCATCTGTAGAATGGAGGAATTATATAGTAATCTAGATATTAATCAGAAGTCTTCTGTTAGAGAGATTAAACATTTTGAATGTATGAAATTGTGATAATAAATATATTTATATTATGCAGCAGCTAATACCGTATGATATACCGTCTTATATAATGAAGTCATATAGATTTAATGATATAACTGTTATTGAGTAGTTATTATTTAGCTTTGATCAGCTTATGGATTCTGACTAGATGCACTCTGGCAACAATATCTGACATATTTTTTATTTGACACTGGGGAATGAGTTAAACATTCTGAACATTATACATAAATCCATTATTTATTTAATGATTTATTCAAATATGTCTAAAACTCATTACATATTAATGATTAAGTATATTTTAGATATTTAGGAACATAAATATACATTTATGTATATGGAAATATATTTAAAATTCACGAAGGTATCGAATAAACAAGATACTCTTAAGTAGTAAAAAATATTTGTTGGTTATTGTCCCTGCGGGTCTACTTTACCGACAAATTCCACAGCAGACAATGCGTAACTGTTTCTTCAGTTACCTACGGGAAGTAAAGCATGGACGGCATTGAAACGCACTTAAAAACTATTTGCAGTGCCAATTCTATGAAGCTATTTACCAGAATGGGATTTGATGAACGAGATTTACCTTCAACGCTATCTGCTCCGATATCCGAATAGCATTTAAATTCTGCGATTTGATGCCGGAATTTAACTGAAGTTTGATAACTAATCTATGCAGTTTGAAAGCGTGCGTTACATAAGAAAATGGCTGGTTACAGCTTTCTAGGATAATGAGATATCGATTATTTTAAGGCGAACATGCATTATGTCAGTGTACTGTCAGCTACTTAAACGATTATCATTTTTGAGAAAATGTTTAGTTAACACATAGCACTGTATAAGTTAGGCTTATATAATGTGAAGTCATATAGATTTAATGATATAAACTGCTATCAAGTAATTAATTATTTAGCTTTGATTTGCTTATGAATTCTGTGTAGACCTGTTCTGGTAATAGTATCTGATATTTTTGTCTATTTTGCATCTGTAGAATAGAGGAACTATATAATAATCTAGTTATGTAATCAGAAGACTTCTATTAGAGTATAAATGTTTAGTTAACCTAGCACCATATAAATTAGTCTTATATGATGAAGTCATATAGATTTAATGATATGAACTGTTATTAAGTAATTAATTATTGAACTATGATTCGTTTATGGATTCTATCTAGACGTATTATGGTAAAGAGTATCTGACTTTTGGTTATTTTACATCTATAGAATAGTGGAACTTTTATAACAATCTAGAAATCTAATCAGAAAACTTCTGTTAAGGAGATTAAATTATAAAACTCATTAATCATTTCGAATGTAAAAAATGTGATAATAAATTGTTTTATATCATGAAGCGTATGGCACCGTATAAGTTAGTCTTATATAATTAAGTCACATAGATTTAATTATATAAACTGTTATTATGTAATTAATTATATAGATTTGATTCGTTCATGGATTCTGTATAGACGTGCTTTGGTAACAGTATCTGGCTTTGTTTATTGTGCATCTGTAGAATGGAGGAATTATATAGTAATCTAGATATTAATCAGAAGTCTTCTTGTTAGAGAGATTAAACTTTTTGAATGTAGGAAATTGTGATAATAAATGTATTTATATTAAGCAGCTAGCACCGTATATGATATACCGTCTTATATATTGAAGTCATATAGATTTAATGATATAACTGTTATTGAGTAGTTAATTATTTTTAGCTTTGATCCGCTTATGGATTCTGACTAGATGCACTCTGGCAACAATATCTGACATATTTTTTATTTGACACTGGTGAATGAGTTAAACATTCTGAACATTATACATAAATCCATTATTTATTTAATGATTTATTCAAATATGTCTAAAACTCATTACATATTAATGATTAAGTATATTTTAGATATTTAGGAACTTAAATATACATTTATGTATATGGAAATATATTTAAAATTCACGAGTATTATCGAATAAACAAGATACTCTTGAGTAGTAAAAAATATTTGTTGGCTATTGTCCCTGCGGGTCTACTTTACCGACAAATTCCACAGCAGACAATACTTAACTGTTTCTCCAGTTACCTATGGGAAGTAAAGCATGGGCGGTATTGAAACGCACTTAAATGCATGTTTAAACCATTTTCAGTGTCCATTCTAAACAGCTATTTACCAGAATCGGATTTGTTGAACGAGATTTACCTTCAACGCTATCTCCTCCGATATCCGAATAGCATTTAAATTCTGCGATTTGATGCCGGAATTTAACTGAAGTTTGATAACTAATCTCTTCAGTTTGAAAGCGTGCGTTACATAAGAAAATGGCTGGTTACAGCTTTCTAGGATAATGAGATATCGATTATTTTTAAGGCGAACATGCATTATGTCAGTGTACTGTCAGCTACTTAAACGATTATCATTTTTGAGAAAATGTTTCGTTAACACATAGAACTGTATAAGTTAGGCTTATATAATGAAGTCATATAGATTTAGTGATATAAACTGTTGTTATTAAGTAATTAATTATTTAGCTTTGATTCGTTTATGGATTTTGTCTGGACTTGTTTTGTAACAGTGTCTGGCATTCCCTTGTTTTATATGTAGAATAGAGTGATTATATAATAATCTGGATATCTAATCAGAAGACTTCTGTTAGAGAGATTAAATTATTAAACTCATTAAGCATTTTGAATGCCAAAAATTGTGAAAATAAATGCCTTTATATCATGCACATAGTAAAGATCCACAATGCATTCCCCACAAAAAGCTATAACCTTGAACTCAAAGTTGATAGATCCTCCTTTCAAGGACGGGGTTGACCCTTAAGTTACTTTTTGGACCATTTTCGCCCCTTTAACTTTGGAGCCGATGATGGGAGAGGGATATAGTAAAAAGCGAGTGTGCAGAGTGGTGTGAAGAATTCCAGACTGTAAGGTGGGTACAAAGACCCTTAACGAACTGGTTTTAACGATGATTTTTTAAATATTTGATATATAATTGTGTTACGTGTCGAAGTCGTGCAGTCATCACATAATATTCTTACTGTATTATGTGTGCACACATCACATAATATTCTTAATATGTGTGCGCACATCACATAATACTTACGGTATTATGTGTGCACACATCACATAATATGCAGTGTATGTTGTGCTAAACATCACATAATTATTTTGAGAAATAATTTAGTTTTGTATCGACACACAACACTGAATCAATACCACCCGCATATCCGGCCCTAACGTTGTCAAAATTTTTAAAATTCCTAAACAAATAGAAACGTGATAATCCACAAAATACCGATAATTTTCCTGCTAATCCCCAAAACGATGCATTAATCATGCATTTGGGAATGGTACAGCTAATGTTACCACAATGAGACGAGAGGGTTTGAGAAGTTTAAATAAGGAAATATGAGTTTAAAAGAATCAATGGAATACTTGAAAAACGTCTTTTGTAATAATGCTCTGAAGGCAAAAGTTAACGCTAACCCTATAATAACTGTTAGAGAAATGATTAATGATCTTGGAGTAAATATATGAACAGCTTCGAGCCATCTTGCAGCTCTTGGAAAAGTGCAAAAATGCTTGACAAATGGATTCCACATGAGCTGACAGATAATCAGAAATTGCAATGCTGGCAGATTTGTACTTTCTTCTTATATAGCAAAAAAAAAAAAAAAAAATGTTTCTTTTTGGACAGTATCATTACATGTGATGAAAAGTGGATATTCGTAAACACTGATCACCGATGAAAATGAAAATCATAAATACGCACCTAAATATTACTTACATCCAAAGAAGATTATGTTGATGGGTTGATGGAATCGAAGGGAGGTATATTACAGCTTTCTAGGAATAGGTACACCAGAGGTGGCCAACCCAAAATGATCTTGCGGGCCACTTTAAAAATGCATCGTAACTCCATGAGATGCATATAAAATTATATATCCCTATATTAGATTTTGACCCTCTGTAGATATTTTTTTGTAGTGAAAAATTCAAACATAATGAATTATTATTATTGTGTTTACTATTATTCTTACATGGGAACATAGATATTATAATAATAATAAACCGACATTGTAAAGAAAAAAAACTTTAAAAATGAAATATAAAAAATATTTAAATATAAACGAAATAAAAAAAAAAAAAAGGAAATCATTAAAAAATATTTATTTTACTAGTGCGATATTTGTTTCTACGCCCGATATTTGTTTATCCGCTGTGTAATCGATGCGCGCGTATCATGAGTTCGCAGAATATTATTTAATTATTCTGGGAATTCATACTAAACTACTACTGCGAACTCTTAAATAAAACGGGCAATATCTGTCATACATTCGCAAAAATATTATTTGGAAAATAAAAGTTAATTTTTTCACAATTTCTCATAATTTAATGGTGTATACAGTATTACTGTCAGCAAATTGTGCATCAGAAATCGTTGTAATCTGAACCAACATTAATTACTGAATCGAAAATTAGTTATTTTGCTCTATGGTAACGCAAGATCTTCAAGTTTCACAAATTACCCTCCAAAACACTGAACAAATTAAAATTTGATGTTCTGCCTCATCTGCAATATTACCAAACTATGACGGCCGCCATGATGGTTAATTGGCTAGCGCTCTGGCCGTTGGTATTACAGGTTTCAATCTCGAATCCTGGAAGTTGCATGAATGCTTGTGAGTTGTTCGAACCACTTTAAACTGTGGTGTTTAAAGTGGATTGTGACTAAAGTGTGCACAAAAATGACGTAGAGCGACAAATTAAACTAAACCAAACCAAATCAAATCACTAGACTATGGATTGACACTTCTTTTAATATTTGGAATCGTTTTTTCAGAATAAACATTTTGTCAATCACGAAGCTGTCAAAATAGTTTTTACTGTATTTATTGACTGTAAATAAATGGCATTCTTTGAAACTGACATAAAATGCTTTGTAATCCATGGCAGAAGTGTATTGATAAGGTGGAACATATTTCGATTAAATGCGTTAAAAAAATTTGAGTTTATGACCTTTAAAATTTGTGTACTCAAATGTTCATTTCATTTTAAACAACCTATTAGTTGTAGTAAAGTTCATTTCATTTTAAACAACATTTATTAAACTTTTTCATTAGTTGCATTTATTAAACTTTTCTTTATATTCATTTATTAAACTTTTCTTTCTGTATATACAAAGATTGTATTCATTATTTAAATTTAATTTGTATACATTTATTAAAATTTCATGAAAAGCTCCATTTTTGAAGTAAACAGCGAATTTTTTATTCCCACTAAAAAAAAATCTTATTTTTTGAACCTATTATTGTCTTTGTAAATAATGTACAAATTTTGAAAAATAAAATTGCTTCTAAATATTAAAACAAACTATTCCATATTATTGTACAAATTAATTAAAATTTTTTATTTAATTAAACATCAATTTACTTGTGAAAATATTTGTTTTTCGCATGTGTTTTGTTAATAACAATTTTTTTATAATTTGAATAAATAACTATAATATTTATTTATGTTAATCATGGGAATTATCATAATTCATGGGCCAGATGCTAAAAAAAGTACTTTCTCATTGATAAAAAATAATGGCATCTATCTTCATATAAAAAATTTTTTTTTATTTTTAATACTATCCGAAATAAATTTATTAAGCTTTTTAAATTTTATTTAAAAGAATTTCAAATTGCTTAATTGCGTATAATTTCGCAATATTTTTCAAATTATGTTGATGTATTGAAATTCTTCCATTGGCTTCTAAATCAGTATAATAGGGCTGAAAGATTTTCGATTTTCTTGAGAAAGTTAGTTAAAAGGGGGTCTTTTATGCCATCTATCTAAATTGTCGGCCCACGTGATGTTGAAACGGCCATCTGAAAACTATCTCGCGGGGCAGACGGGGTGGGCCTGGATGTAAATATAGAGGAAGATGTGTTTCCATGATTTTCATAAGCCATGCGACTTTCTTGGATATAAGGAATATTTTATCTGTGGTCTCTTCCACTGTTGTTAATTTCTGCGAATTTTGTGATATCTTGTTTTCTTGATTTCAAAAAAATGCATTTGTTTAAAAATGCTTATTTTGTGATGAAAGGTTTGAAATACAGGTGCGAAGTTAAGTAGGATATTCTGTTACTCTGAGATTTGTTATGATTATTGAAATTAAGCCGAAAAGTAACTTTGTTCAATTTTTAAATGTCTTAAAAATTTGAACTGCTGTTTGGTAGAATAGTATAGCTGTATTTTGTGATAAAAATTTTGAAATACTATACATGTTCAAAGTTATGCAAGGATATCCTATTACTCTGAGGTTTGTTATGATTATTGAAACTAAAATAAAAAAAAAAGTAACTTTGTTCAATTTTTAAATGTCTTACAAATTTGGACTGATATTTGATAGAATAGCATAGCTGTATTTTTGTGATAAAAGCTTTAAAATATATGTGCAAAGTTATGCAAGGATATTCTATTACTCTGAGGTTTGTTATGATAATTGAAACCAAGATAAAAAAAAGTTGAAAAAAGTATGTTTAATTTTTAAATGTCTTAAAAATTTGAATTGCTATTTGTTAGGCTAGAATACTTATTTAATTAAACAGAAATTTATATTATAGGTAGTCATGCAAAATTCTTCACAAATATCATCTATGTTTTAGATTTTAATACTGATATGGCGTAAATTAAAGTTATTTTAGTTTTGACAAATTTGAACATATGAAGTTCATTTACTTAATTTGTAGGGCTATTTGCAATACTACTTTTGCAATGCAATACTTTATTTTGGCAAAATATGTTTAGAATTTTGATTTTTAAAACTAATAACCAGTCAATAATATGAACTTGTTTCGTTCATAAGAAAAGTTTTTATAAAAATATTTATATTGTTACAGTTAGTGTGAATTTACGAAATTCATACGCATTGTTTTAACAATTTGTACTTTTTATTCAACAAATCTCCGTCAATTCATTGTTTTGCTTATATCTGTATTGTTGAGTAACTACGATCTGTTATATTAAAACTAAATATTAAGAAATTCCTTTGTTAAAAAAAAAATGCAACAAAATATTGTTGAATATTTATTTAGTAAATGTTTTAGAGACGTAAACAATTGAGATGATGTTTGATAAAAATTTGAAAACGGTATTTCTGAATCATTACATGACGATTTAAATATTAAGATTTAAATTGTACCATGAATCTAAAGTGATCCACGGCAAATTTATGATAGCTGATATGATTCCTGATTTAATATTAGTTATTAAAGTAATGCTGTTTGAACATCAACTAGTTTTTATTATTTGATGAAATATTTTCAAAAATTCATCTCCGATCTATTGCCATAAAAATCCGATGAACAATGCTCATGGTGCATAAACCGAAAAATAAAAGTGTTGCAACAGTATTCATAATAAACATTTTATGAACAGCAACAAAATAAATCTTCTTGAAAAACAGAATCTGGAAATATTTTCATCTCAAAAATAAATCAAGGCATCTCAGGAAAAAGTTTGGTGGCAAACTTTCTTTCTTTCTTTTTGTCAACTTCTCTGGTCAAGAAGCATGACGTCGCTGGACAGCAGGGAAATCATATTTCCTCCCACCCCCGCCTCCACCACTTCTTCGGTGACCATGGAGATGGACTCGACGCTTCACTGTCTTTTGCCAGGTAGGCCCCTCTCCAACTTTTTCCTTGCGAATATTCTTCTTTTTTTTCTTGGTTTTTGTAGCAGAAAATAAATGGAATGGAGGCATGACGGGGAATTTGATTTTGGGATGTTTTCTGATGGGTTAGATAATATTTGCTGGAAAATGGTGTAACGTAAATTGCTAACTATAGTGGAGAGATTTATGTTTTACAATATTTTATATTTTATTTTAATTTATATTTTAATATAATATTTATTATATTAAGATATAATTATAATTTTATATTAAAATGCATATATATATATGAAGTATTTTATATCCTTTGATAACATTTAATTGTTGTCAATATAGTTTTTTTTTTTTTTTTTCATGATGAGATTTTTCATAGCAAATTTAATAAATTCTGTCTCTACATGTATTTCTTACATTTTGATTGTTTGCAGACTTGATAAAATAAAAAACTATGGATATAAATATTTAAATTTAATTTGTCGTTTTAAAATTTATTTGAAATCCATTACTTATGTATAAATTAGCCTTTAAAGATATATTCATTTGGTGTATATTCAGAAAATTGATTCACTATATTTACTATATTTATGTATATTGATTAAGTATAATATTCCGTTTTGTAAATAGCTAATGCAAGATTTAATGTTTAAAAACTTTCGATAAAACATTTAAATTAAAAGGCTAGGGTTAAATTATATTAAAATAAAGCGAGTGATTCTTTGGTGATCTGCAATCATAAGGAATGAAAAAAATTAAATCTATATTGTAATTTTCCTTCAAACTTGAACTTAAAAATACATTAAAATAATAAAAAATATTTATGAGTAATAAAATTTATTTCAATAATATTAATATAATATTGAAAATTTGGAATTGTATTAAGATAAATATATTTCTATTTGTTTGCTAAAATATGTTGCTAAAGAGTAGTATGCATCTTATATTTATTTATTTATAAGCTCTATTGTATTGTTACAGTTTCGAAAATATTTTATTTAGTTTACGTTTCTATACAATGAGCGTTGTTTATAGTAATGGAGCACGAAATGAAAAGCGAAGAATTTTCGAGTTTGCCAAATAACATGCAATAATCAAAGTAAAAATTGTTAGTTTAGAAATCGAATAAAATTATTTTTCAAGTGATTATTTTTAAATTTATATTTCTAACAATGATGTATCTAAATTTTCTCACAATGAAAATATTTATTTATGAATTATATATAATAATTTATTTCTATATCAAAATATATATATCAAAATATATACTCTTACATTGACAATTCATAATATGGCTTAGTGTATAGATTCAAGGAAATCAGCTATATGAAAATGATGAATTAAAGTAAATATGTAAAAGAATAATTGCGTTCAATGAACAATAATTTATTTGCATTGGACCTTGATTTTAAAAAATTCATATTTGTTTAGATTATTTACTAAGCACCAATTTACTATAAAATAATTTTACTGGAACATATCAGATTTAAATCATTCGTGATTCATAATTGATCTTAAAACTTAAGGTGTGTATTACAAGTTAGTTTCAGCATCTCCAAATAGAGTATGTCTGAAATTTTCGGCTTAGTTCACTAAATATTTAGTCTGTTTACTTCCGTTTTAGTTCTAGCGTTCTACTGAAATATCATTAAATCGATTTTGTACTATGAATAAATAAATACATGCAATTATTCGATTGAAGATAATTAATTGCTTGCATAGTAATTACTAAGAGAAAGCGAATTTCTCTGTAATAGCTACTGTATGAATAGATTCTTTGCAGCCCTTCTGAGCAAATGAGGTCCATCGAGTTATAAAACATGCATGAACAGTTTGGGATGCCACTTCCTGAACTAAGGACATTATCTCTATTTAGAGAATAGAGCAAGGCACAAGTAAACATATAAAATATTCATGTTTTGTTCTTCATTCTGATGTTTTCCTGTAACACAGAAGCAAGTTGTGTAAAACAGAATGGTACATGTTCGTTTTTGAATTTACTTGTGATCGTTTAGACTACAGACATCATTTTCGTAATGAGTTCTTACGAGTCATTGTGCTGAGCTGTGTGTTTTGTTTCTCCAACTAAATCTAGCTTGTTGTTAATCAAATGATCAAATAAGATGTATTAATATTGATATTTATTTGATTTCAATTTTCTTAACAATTCCAGCAATCTGACTTAGGTGTATATCATAAGTGGTGACCAAGGTTAAAAAAAAAAAAGCGAATTATAGTGATTGAGATCAAATGGATTTGCTGTTCTTATTTTAAAAATACATCTCTTTGGCCTCCGCTTTTGGTAGATGGGTGAAAACAACTCCTTTTCGGGATGTATAAAACGATTGGTAGTTATAAGCACTTCGGGGTTGAAACTGTTAGTGATGCAATGAATAGGTTACTTCTAGGAATTTCGGTAAAGATTGAGCTAATTTAAGGATGTGATCCTTATCATATATTTCTGTACTAGCATCATTACATGATTTTGTTTTATCTCTTTTTGCTCCTAGTGATGCAGTTTTGAATCCAAATAATTTTTATATCTTCATAGTTCTGTCTGTAAACATTTGGTGCCTTTTTAAATGTCTCATTTCAACCTGTAAAGCGTGTCTTACAAGTTTTCTTTTATCTGTACCAAATGAAAATCTTTTATTTGAATTACGATTTACTTGTTGTTAAATTGACTTTATTGCTTAATTTTTACTAATGCTGTACAATATTTTTATGATTTAACTTTTTTTATTACGATTTTAAAGTGAATTGATTCTTTTATAATCTGTTTGTTCCAAAAATTAAAATAAAAAAAAATAAAAAATAAAAATAGAAAAAAAAATTATGACTGACTAACTTTTTGGAATCATTCTAGCCCATGAATTCCATATATCTTGCATTTCTATTCGCTCATTTTTATATATTAGTGTCAACTTAATAAATATTTAGGTCCAATATTACCAGGGGCCAGATCCAATGCTTTCTTACATAAATTGGCTAGAAAATATTGTCAAATTATTAATCAATATTATTCTCCCCTTAAATGGAGAAATTTACTACCTGTGAAAAATTCTTTTTTGTATTTAAACTGCGTTCAAACTGCATTTAAACTGCACTCTCTGTAGTTTAAAACTGCAGCAGTAACATCAATTAGATATGGAAATATTCTCCAATTTATTTTATTTCTTTCTAATACTCCTAGTTCAAAAACATTTTTTTAAAAAAAAACACGACTGGAATGATCATTATTTTCAAGATGACATAAATTATTCGCAACTATAAATTTTCTTTCAAGTGTCATTACGAAAAAAAAAAAATTCCCTACTTATGGGTAGACTTTTAAATGTGAAAAACATTTGAAGTGTTCTACTGCAAGAGCATGTACAGTTAGTTGTAAAATTCAATAAACTAGAAAAAGTTCCAACAAAAAAAATTTAATTCTAAGCTTTTAAAATTTTGAAAAATAAGTGCTGGCTTACACTCTTAGCTTTCAGCTGGACATTATTGATTTATATGATAGGTGAAATGAGAATATTTTCTTCCATAAAAGAAAAAAGACACGAAAATATTATTAAGAAAGAATATTGTGTCTAGTTATTGAACAGCATCCCAGACAATAAATCAAAAAGGACTGAATTTATTATGAGTGCCATATTGTAAACCAAAAATTGGTAGATATAATGCATCGAAATTGTATATTATTTTCTTCATAGATCAATGAAAGACATTTCAACTGGATTGTTACTCAAAAGTTTCTAATAATTCTAGAGTTTAAGATATTCTGGCAATAAAGATCTTAAATTTTCAGTGTATTAAGATATTCTGCCAATAAAGATCTTAAATTTTAGTGGATTGGCTATATGTAAACTGACACTATTCTATGTGTAGCTCCATATAACAATCAGAAAGGCATGTAATTTGGTAGGACTACGTACTAATAATGGTATGGTGCGGAGGACATCATGAAAAAATGTTGTGAAAGTACCAATAGAGGAAATGCCACTTAAAACTTATAGTAGTATTTCAAGTAATTAAAATGATGAAATTTAGCTAAAATTTTACCCTTTGTTGTGGATTTTTAAGTGCATGTTCGATCTACTCATCGTTTCTGTGAACCAGAAATTGCAAGCTCTGTTGTTGATGCCAGAAATTTATATTTTGTACTGTAGACATATCTCAAATCTAAAATATATCTGGGGTGGAGGGTTATCTTAAAAAACATTTGAACACAGATTGTGATGAGCAATCTTTCGGACATGTTAGGTTCTGTGTAGAAAATATTTGCACAGCATGTGATTCCTGTTCACTAAGAAAGAGAAAATAAAGAAAATGACAATGTTCAATAAAATTAGTATTCCAATTTAATTTTTGTGGCATAAAATTTTATTATTGGACATATTAAGGAATTTAAGTAATGCCAACCACCATATTTCTCTATCGGCTACTTTTGCAGCTATTTTTTCCCTTAATCCCATGATATATTATACATTGTTTCCCCCACTTACCACATTGTCATTGTAGTTTATAGATAATGCTCTGATCAATTTCAGTTTAATTATGCCACCCTGTATTTTCTATAAAGATTCCAATCATTTCAAAATCTATAGTCATTAACTTCCATTTCATTTTTATCTACAAGCATTTAAAAACTCTCATTATGTGATCTATGGATTTTCTGTTAGCCTTTTATTGTGTATTTTTATTTTCTATCCTTCATAATTTTTTTCTTTTTTGGTAACTGAAATATTTTACAACTCTTTTCGAATTCATTTTAAAAATTAAATTTCTAATCTAAAATTTGCAGTAACATATGATAGATTTTAAGATGGTTGATTTTATGGGCGTTATGATTAGGTGGGATTGTTGATTGTTTATGGGATTGTTGTTATATGGCCTATTTATGGGTCGATTGATTGTTTTTTTTATTATTATTATGCTTACAATTTAAACAATTTAATCATTGTAAGACCTTTCAATAACTCATTCAAGATTATTGCGATTGGCTTTAAAATTTACATTCATGTTGCTTTTATAATTATTCAATAAATGAAATTATATGTAAAATCAAATTAAGATAAAAGTCGAACAGAAAATTTAAAATAAAAATGTGAAGATATTTCAAGATAATGAAAAAAGAATTTAAATATTCATGATAACTGATTTATTTAGTCAAATTAAGGATGAAAATTATAATAACTAATAGTTATTGAGGTATGAATTTCAATTAAAAGAAGGCCATTACAAACACAAAGCATTATACCTCTTTTCATTTTATATCGGAATACATAAATACTATTTTATGTTCTGAAATAAACGAAAAATCTTGCTTGTTTATAATTGGTGGTATTACCAACACACTATGAAAATTAAAAAAATTTTTGTGTTGACGTAAAATTATTTACTATAGGAATTCATATGTGGTAGGACTTCTTTCAATCAATTCCTATTACCTATTATTTACAGTAAGGTGAATTGTTAGAAAATGTAAGAATGACAAAGCATTTTATACCATTTCATTGTAGGTAATTGTACCTACCAGAATTACACTTTGCTTTTATGTTAGTCCATTTTATTAGTTAGTGGTAGTTGAAGATAAGAATATTATTTTCTTTTCGAAGATGGAAAAGGAATTCTACAGGGAATTCCCACGAGATGTGACGTTTTTCGAGTTTTATTTTCTCTGCAAAGAGTAAAACAAGTTAACCAATAAAGCCATGAATGTGGTTAGATTCCTGGACGTGGTTACTTTGACAGAAGAGATGGGAAGTCAAATAATATTTTTTCATAAAATAAACGTCTTAGGGTTACTCAATAAAGGAAGTGTCTATAAAATTTTTTATTTTTATATGAGTCTTGTTATATAAAGTGAAAACATATAGGAAATTTATTTCTGTATGATCAAGAAATTTTATTTTAAGAAATAATTTAAAGATGATGTACTTGAGATAAGATAAGGGGGGAAAGAAAAAATGAATAAATATTTGTTTGTTGATTCACCTTTATCTTTCTGTTTGCCAAATGTTTTTATTTTGGGAAGACTTGGAAAAAATTCAATATTCTCTTCTTTTCGATTCATTTTTCTGTGTTAATATAGCGAGAATGATATTGTAATGCTATTGTAGGCATATAAGTTCATATTTTTCGAAGGAAAAATATTATGTTATATTTTCTAAACAATTTAGAACATATTGTGGATAGATTTAGGGTTGATATACTAATAAAGAGTAATTTTGTACTGCTTCATATCCCACTTGGTAAACAGCAATATCTAGACAACGCCCACGAACCCGTGTGGTCTCATGGTTGAATGGAAAAGGGGCAGCTTCTGTTGTGATGGAGCACCCCTAGGTAGAAATCAGACTTGGATCGCGACGCTGACGTTTTTACGGGGTATTGCTGTCAGCCCTCCGCCCAACTCTGTACAGTCATATTAGACAGGGACTTACGGCTTAAAGTGGATTCCGGAAAACTACAAACATCCATGGCACGCTGATATTGGAACCCGAAAAATATGACACCGAGGGCCAGAGCGCTAGTCACTCTGCCATCAAGCCCATATCAGGCCCTGTGTAACTATTTCCGATCATTTTGACTTTGCTTTAATTCTTCTGTGTAACTGTTGTTAATACACGCTTCTGTTATTTGACATTTTTTTATGTAAAAACATCTATAAAATTAGTTCGTATTGGCAACAGTTTCAGGATTAGAGTGTTATGTTTTCATATCCAGTTTGAAATGATAATAATTTCAAAACTATACTCAAACTATACTATATAAAAACTATACCTTCGGAACTCGAGTCCGAAACCTGTGGTACCGAGCATCAGAGTATTAGCTACTTGACCATCAGGCCCCTGCCGTTGAAAACATAAAAAATTATAGCTCTTTCGTTTTATTTCGAAATGCAGAAATACTATTTTATAACCTGAAATAAATGAAAAAAAGCTTTCTTGTTTATAGTTGGTGGTATTGCCAACACACTATGAAAACACATTTTTGTGTAGACGTAAAATTACTTATTATAGGTATTCATATGTGGTAGGACTTCTTTCAATCAATTCCTATTACCTTTTATTTACAGTAAGATGAATTGTTAGAAATGTAAGAATGGCACAAACATTTTATGCCATTTCATTGTAGGTAATTGTACCTACCAGAATTACACTTTGCTTTTATGTTAGTCCATTTTATTAGTTAGTGGTAGTTGAAGATAAGAATATTATTTTCTTTTCGAAGATGGAAAAGGAATTCCGTTGGGAATTCCCCACGAGATGTGACGTTTTTCGAGTTTTATTTTCTCTGCAAAGAGTAAAACAAGTTAACCAATAAAGCCATGAATGTGGTTAGATTCCGGGACCTGGTTACTTTGACAGAAGAGATGGGAAGGTCAAATAATATTTTTCATAAAATAAACGTCTTAGGGTTACTCAATAAAGGAAGTATCTATAACAAGTTTTTATTTTTATATGAGTGTTGTTATATAAAATAAAAACATATAGGAAATTTATTTCTGTATGATCAAGAAGTTTTTATTTTAAGAAATAATTTAAAGATGATGTACTTTAGATAAGATAAGGGGTTAGAAAAAAAAAATGTATAAATATTTGTTTGTGGATTATTTTTCTTTCTGTTTGCCAAATGTTTTTATTTTGTGCTGACTTGGAAACAATTCAATATTCTTTTCTTTTCAAATCATTATTCTGCGTTAGTATCGGAAGATGACATTGTAATGCTATTGTAGTTATATAAGTCAATATTGTTTCCTTTTAAAGAATATTAAGTTACATATTTTTACAACAAGCTTGAAATTGTGAGCAGACTTATTGTTGATATGCCAATAAAAAGTAATTTTATTTTACATTTTATAAACACCTATGTTATAAAAAAAATAAGCAACTCTTTGAACTTTAAACTCAAAATCTTTTGAACTTTAACTGACGAAAAAATAGGATATGATTTTCATTAAATTTAAAAGTAGTAAGCAGAGATAATAAAGTCTTAGACCTACTAATATTTATTTAAAGGATATCTTCTTCTTCATTGGCTCAACAGCCTCATGGTGGGCCTAGGCCGTCTGCTTTCTGACAGATTTCGAGACAGGATCTTTATGGGGTAGGATTGTCAGTCCTGTACCCAAAGCTTTACAGTCATATTAGACCTACGGTTTAAAGTGGATTCCGAACCACAAAAACATCCATGATATCGCCGGGCCTGGACACTAGAAACCTTTGGCCCCACGCGTTGGTCACTTGGCCATCAAACCCCCTATCAGAGATATGCTATTTCAAAATACTTAAATAGATACTTGTTTCACATCAGTATTTTTCCATATTTATTCCAATATACAAACCCCATTTAGCATTCAATATCACATGAATTCTATAGCTTTTTCAATTAAAATCAAACACTAGTATATTTGTTCAATATATGGAAAAACAAAAACTAACTTAACTATAACGTTTTTTAAATTTTGACGTTAGACGTTTTGAATTAATTAAATGTACTTTCCTTTAAATTGGTACTTAAAAGTAACATTTGTGAACTAGAAAATATATTTTTTTATGCCGATATTTGATTAACAATTTTAGAAGAAAGTCGTTAATTGCAGTAGAGATGAATTGATACAATTACTTAAATTACGCAATAACATAACACAAAAAAAGAGTTTATTTATATTGAAAACACAAAATTTCTTAATTATTTTGAATTAACAGAGTGAAACAACTAGCAAATTGGATTTAATTCAATTAAGTACCTAAAACGAACTATTTAAAGTAGAGCACTTATTTTTCAATCGTCGCGTTTCTTGAATTACATTCAAATGATATTAATTATTTGTTCAAAATCTCTGCTTTTGTTTAAATCGGGAAATGAAACCAGGAGAAATCCATTAAATTCATTTCTTCTTCAAACATACTTAAATGAATATAATTATTTGCTTTCTTTTCTGTTCTTAAAAATGATTTTTGGTAGATGCTGTCTCTCCAAAAATTCATTAATCATTTAATCCAATTCCATAACTTTTTTGTTGCTAATTTTTACGAAAATATTACATGTCAATATTTTTATTATGTTATTTATTTATTTTCAAAATGCGCAGATTTATTTAGTAAAAATGAAAAGTGCGAGTATCTTTAAAATTTGAAATCTTACTAATTCTAATAAAAAAAAAAAAGTTATTTAAAAGATAAGTAAAAAGATTATAATGAAATGTTAATATATATTCAATAAAAATTAAGAAAAGTAAAAGATTAAATGTTATGAAATGGTAAAAAGAGGATAAAAATTGCGGGAAAGATTTATGCTTTTAGACCAGGTTTTTGCAGTATTTTTTTCATACCATGAAGTTTGATGAAATATGAAAAATCTGAAATGATTATCAAAATTTATTTTACTTTCAAAATAGATCGAAATAATTTTTTATTTAAATACATTATGAATCAGCTGTATTTATTTTCACTTTATTAAATTTATTTTGTGTATGAAAAATCGAATAGGAAGTTTGCTTTTACGTTTTATTTAAATTAAATCGATTTATTTTCTTAAAAATAAATATTAAATTTAATTAATTACGTTTATTTTTAAAATTAACTCAACTTATATCAGCAGTTGTGACTGAATTTTTTTAAAAATATCGTTAAGTGAAGTGATATATATTATAATTTAAACAAAAAAGATATATATTGAAAATGAATAATATAAAAAGTGAAATGAAATATATATTATCTTCAATAATTTGATTAAGTGTACTTATTTGAATTTCTATAGTGATATTTTTAAAATTATTTTAATGGAGTAGTAGTAGGTTTAATTGTAACGGACCATAGGTACTTAGAAATAATATTTGCAAACCTGAAAATATATATTTTTTATGTGGATATTTGCTTTAACTATTTTAGAAGAAAATCTCAATTGCAGTAGAAATTAATTGTTATAATTACTTAAATTTTATCATAACATAACACAAAAAAGTATCTATTTATATTGAAAACACAAACTTTCCTAACAATTTTGAACAAACAGCCTGAAACAATTAGCGAATTGGATTTAATTCCATTAAGTACTTAAAACGAATTCTTTTAAGAAAAGCACTTACTTTTAAGTCGCGTTTCTTGAATTACATTCAAATGATATTAATTATTTGTTCAAAGTTTGTGCTTTTGTTTAACTCGGGAACTGAAACCGAGGAGAAATCCATTAAATTCATTTCTTCTCCAAACTTACTTAAATCAATATATTTATTTACTTAATTTTCTATTTTTAAAAATGCTTTTTGTTAGATGCTGCTTCTCCAAAAATGCATTAATCATTTAATCCAATTCCATAACTTTTTGCTGATAATTTTTAAGAAAATATTACATGTCAATATTTTCTGTTATGCGTTATTTATTTTCAAATAGGATGACATTTCATTTTCTTACGTACGATTTATTTAGTAAAAATGAAAATGCGGCTACCTTATAGAAACTAGAAATGTTACTAATTCTATTAAAAAAATAAAAAGGAGTTATTGAAAGATATGTGAAAATTGTACTAATGATTTATGCTTTTAGAACAGGTTTTTGTAACACTTTTTTTTTCATACCATGAAGTTTCGATGAAATATGAAAAATCTGAAGTGATTATCAGAATTCGTTTATTATTTCAAAATAAATTAAAAGAAATTTAGAATTAAATAAATTGGGAATATTACATCAGCCGCATTTATATTTACTTTATTAAATTTCTTTTTTATGTATGAAAAAAGATGAAAAAAGTTTGCATTATTACGTTTATTAAAATTTATTCAACTTATATCAGCAGTTGTAACTGAATTTTTTAAAAATTCAGTTACTTCGCTGATATAAATGATGTAGATTTAATGCGAATATAAAATATAATTCTTAAAATAACGGAGCAACAATTTGACAATGTAATGAATTACTTTTATTGTAAAAGGTATCAAATCTTGCTATATCATAAAGTACCATTTTATTTATTTAGTTTTGTTTATATTGCTCATGGTAACAGCTATTTCTTTAAGAAGGCATTTGAAACCTTCATTTTATTTTCACATGGGGTCTTTGGCCTTATTTATTTTAGAGTCAAAAGGTTCCGTTGTGAAGAAAAAAATAAAAATGCCCTATATTGCAGTATCAAAAGTGATGTAGGTTTAATGCAAATATAAAATATATTTTTTAACTATAAGAGTAACAATTTGATAATGTAATGAATTACTTTTTTTTGAAAATGGTGTCAAATCTTGCTATATTATAAAGTAACATTCAATATAGTATATGCAGCATATATTTTGAAGTGTCATTCTATTTATTTAGCTTTGTTTATATTGCTCATGGTAACAAATATTTCTTGAAGAAGGGCATTTGTGATCTTCATTTTATGTAGACATGGGGTTTGTGGCTTTATGTTTTTACAAATATTTCTTGAAGAAGGGCATTTGGACCTTCATTTTATGTAGACATGGATTCGTGGCCTTATGTTTTACAAATATTTTTGAAGAAGGGCATTTGTGATGGGGTTCGTGGCCTTTGTTTTATGTATTCATGAGGCTTATGTTTTTAGACCTTTTCTTATGTTTTTTACCAATATGAAAAACATGATTCGTAAAATAAAGCAACAACAATTCAAGAATTTGACAATGTAATATCAAAAGGGCAATATCTTAATATAATAAAAATAAAAGCAACAAAATGTAATGTAATATCAAAAGGGCAATATAATATAATGTAATGTAATATCAAAAGTGATGCAGGTTTATTGCAAATATAAAATATAATTTTAAAACGAAGCAATAATTTGACAGTGTAATGAATTATTTTTATTGTAAAAGGTATCCAATCTTTCTATATTATAAAGCACCATTCAATATAATATATGCAGCATATATTCCAAAGTGACATTCAATTTCTCAGAACAAAAATTTCATTAAACAAACTGAATCAGTTGTTATATATCTTTTAAAGGCAGACATGTTCTCTCCAGTAAAACTCGTGATTGTTTTTTTTATTTTTTTTCATTTTTGCACTTTGCTATTGATATCCGATTCCATTTCTTGTGATTTCCACCATTTGCAGATTGCAAAGTTCTGCATCAAATGCATTCCCTTTTCTGCCTAAAAGAAAGGCATTTTCAGAGCTAAAAACACTATCATTCTTATTTTTATTTATATTTCAAGTAGATTGCGCACTTTCTCAAAAATTCTGTTTACTTGTTATGCTTATTTTTAGCATGTGAATGACATTCTCTCTTTGAGTTCGTAGCTTTTTATGAAATGTGGACTTGTTTACCCATGTTTTTGAAGGAATTCAAATTTTTTTTCTTGACTCGTGCACTTTAATATTTAAGTATTTATTTTTTTTATTTGATTCGTGTTTGAGATGGGATCAACTTTTTCAAAAATAAGATAAAATTATGAAATAATATGAGTTATGAAATTTAAAAAAAGGAAAGTTAAATTACCAAAATTTTTATGATTAATTTATAAATATGTCCTGGAGCTGCTTTGTTATAAAAAATAAAACATTTATAAGTTTCGGTAAATTTTATTAAGAAAAAATATCCATGCAGAATCCCAGATTTAATTATTTAAATAACTCGCCCTAAATAATATAAATTGGTTAAATAAAAACAAAAACTTCCAGTAACCTTTTGAGCATTAGCATTTATTTTTTAAGAATATAGTAGTGTTCGTTTAAAAAATACAAGGAAACAAATATAAATTTTTTTCCTCTTCAGTTATTGCTTACAATGACTTAATTAATAGCGTAAGTAAATTTTTTAGTCTGGAACAATACTGGTGGCATGCAAATCTAAGCACAAAAAATAAGGTAGTATGAAGATAATTAGTAAAAATTTAATTAAAAAATAATCAACAAAAACTTAAATAAAAATATTTTTGTAGACGAATTTTGAATGAAATAATAATAAAAAAAAATCCATGAATTTTTAAATGTTATGGGTTTTTTCGTTTTTTGCTGAAATGTACATACAGTCTACCATATCTATTAGGAGAAAGTATAAATTCTCTTTCGATAGTTCTTTCCGGCTAGGACAATAAGGGTGTAGAATAGTTTCAGAAACATACGTACAAATTTAGATTAATCAGTAAATATCATCCGGTTCTACATTGGGTTCTAAGTAGAACCGGAGTTGGTTCTAAGTATGCGAGTTTAGCTGAATATTACGTTAATATTCACATTTCAGAGATGTTTTTAAATTTCGGATTATTTGATTCTGACTTGCTCAAAAAAGTGGAAAAATATATAAAAAAACATGAGTACTAGTTTTAAAGAAATAATATAATATCTTCTGTTTCAATTGGAGGCTAAATGTACCATATGATATGAAAAAAAGCAGAAAACTTAGGGGTCGAATAGTAAGAAACCAAAAAAATTTTGCTTAAACACTTTTTTTTACAAAAACTAGATATTCGTATATAATAATTATTTCACCCCACACAATACACTATAGAAATATGTATGTTTCAACTTTCAGAACAAAAATTTCAATAAGTTAACACGCCTTAACTAAATTCTGGATCTGATGAATTAAATAAGGTAATAAAAGGTATTCTCCGATAATTGCAAATGAAGCTTCTGTTCTTTTTTCTTTCATTGAGTGTTGGTACGAAAAGTTTGTTTCCCAATACCGATACTAGACATTTGCCAGACTTTATCAGTTACATTATGTCTTTGTTCGATATGTGCGTGGTAATTGGAGATTTTCTTGGTCGTCACTTCTGGGAGTCTAGGAGATCAACGTAAGATTAAGTTTTCAAAATAACTTCAGGAATTTTGAACACACGAAATCCTAATCGCATCTCTTTTCTTGATTTCAAAACAGTTCTGAAAACATTTCACACAAGTTTTTGCACAATCTAATTTTGGTTAACAAATATTGAAAGGATTATTGCTTCAGGAGGATCAAAGTAGCTATTTCTTTTCAGTGGCCGATCCACAAATAACTTCATATTGTCTGTAAGTTAACATGTCGAAAGATTCTTATCACAGAATCAAAAGATTTCCTGATCCAATTGGGATGCAATTTTTATTCTGAACAATGTATTCTGTGTACCACTATAAACATAGTTAAACCTTATTTTTTTCGACTGTCGAAATGTAATATGTAGGCGTCAATTAAATTGAAATGTTGTTCCATGCAATATGCTATTAAGTCAAGCTAGGGACAGCTATTAAGCCTGCCCAAGCTATGTATGGACAGGCATGTGCTACAATTCCTATATCTTCAAGAAGTACACTTGCTACTGTTGTCAACTGGGCTCATCTCCATTTTCTTTGTAGTTCTCTGATCCTCTTGATCCTTCCAAATCTAGAAGTTTCTTTTCAATACAGCGTTTACAAGGATGAGAAATGTTTCAGAATTATACATTATTAGATTATTAGACATGATTATTTTTCTGAAATGTTAACATTACGCTTCTGAAACCGTTCCTCAACTTTTATGCTTAAGCTGGAAAATAATTAAAAAAAAAAAAATACGTTCTGCCCTAATATATATATATATATATATATATATATATATAAAAACAAAAATATGTCCTAATTTTATTTAGGGTTCTTTTTTAGAATATAAATTATCAAAATTTGCAAGTTTGTAAAAATTTATTTTATTAATATAATTTATGATAAAACTTTAGTGTATCAACGCTACTCTAAGAATGAATAAACATTCCTATGTTAGAATGAAAAGAAATTCCTTCGTGAAGATCTTTTTAATGAGAAGTGGCCCCCATTGATGTTGTATGAGACGTAAATAAATCGATAAATCTTCCATGCAAACAATTCTTAATGCTGAAACTTTACAAGCGGGCCTCTGAAATACATTTTTTAAATGGAGCTTATTAGAGAAGCGAGGATTGAAATTTTTTTCTAAAGTTCTACAATAAAGCTCATAATAATATTCTAATAATCAGCATATGATAAATTTATTCATTACAAATCAAATCAATATCAAATCAATCACTATCATCAAATTGAATGAACTTCATATTCATAAATGCAGTTCTTTGAAGAAATCTTTATAATTCTTTTGAAGAAATATAAGATATACATTCAAAAGGGGTCAAGTTGAATTATATCTGTTCTTATCATTTGTTCTCTTTAACTACAAGTACTAATTGTTTTCGATAATTCAAGCACGATTTAATACGCATTAAACTGCTTTATTTCATTTATCAGTTCGTAGAATAAAAGGAATTTGTGCACAATGGTAAAAATTCAGTCACATAATAATAATAGCATAAGAGCAGCAGTAAAATCAAATGGTAAAACAATTGAGAGAAACCAAGGACTATGAGTGTGTGTAAAAATCATTTTGATAAAAATTCTGCAAGTAACTGCCCCGCATTTACTTAGTGCATGAGGGACCCAAAAACTCCCACTTGAATCGAGGATACAAGATATTAACGCACGTTTTTTATGATCGTCTTGTATCTGAAAGCAATAATTGAATGAACGCCGTCAATAGATTCAACTCTAAGTCATCTTGCGTACTACCTGCACACACACAAATCGGCCACAACTTAGGCAAAATGATGTCTGAAGTAACTTCGTGACATCGATCTCGAAAGCTCTTTTACTTGTTAATGAAATAGTTTATTCTATAGTACATTAGAAACTGTGAACTGATTATAACTCATGGCGACGGACTATTTTTGTAAATTATATATATATATATATATATATATATATATCTGTTGGACATGGATGAACTTGGTGTTCCACTAATGTTTGACATTAATAGCCTACCGATGGGTGATGAGGGGGACATTGCCTTCAAGGAGAAATTTTAGAGTTACTGCAATGAGGTAGCCTGACGAGGTTTTTTATATTGTCATAGTTGTCTTCAATTCTACTCGATTCTGAAAGTAATGCCACCAATAGATTTTGTCACTAATTTCAATATGAGGAGCCCTGCTGACATCTAGCTGCAGAATGGTATCCTATGTGGAGTTGAAGTTGGATTATTTTAACATAAATTCAGCACAGTCGTAACATGACAGGGTGAGAGGAAATTATTTCCTGTCGGTAAATATCCTTGAGCGTTGCTAAAAGTGAGTAACACTGTTGCAGATGAAACTGTAGGAAGATGATTTGCTACAGAAATGGTATTGACCCAATAAATATCTCGTATTCCTGTATGGCCTTCTGTTGGTTCTTCACTATTCAGACGCGTCTTCCCTGTTACGGATAAACAGATTACCAAGAGACATGCTAAATCATTACATTGTCAGTCTTTGTTGGTAATCTGATTAAATTCCCGTGCAGAACTCTCGGGTCAATACGGAAGAAAGGGCGGAGTCGACGATGCTTGCAAAATTATAAAAACAGCAGAAAAAATAATTCATTCTTTAAAAACATTACTAGTACATCCTCTGCATAAAAACCTCTGCAACGAAGTTTAATAACATTTAATTTAATTTTTTTTAATTATTTCTAGTTTTATTTTAACTATCGTATTGATTGCAGACAAAACTATTTTACCAACAAATGTTATAGAATACATAGTGTCAATTGTTTTATGTGATTGTTACTAAAAATGGACATAACAAATTTGGTACACATTATTCTAAAGATCAATAATAGGTTTACTTTTGCAAAAATTAATAGATTTATCCTTTTCGTTAATTAATTAAACAATAAATAATTGACCCTTATATTGCGATCAATTATCAAGAAATTTGTTGTCTACTTTACGTAAACATTGATGGGATTCTGCTTTTTTTTTTTCTAATGGCTATACAAATAATTTTATGTCTCTAATGATCACAAGTCAATACAAGGAGGAAGGGATTGGAAGTCGACAATGCTTGCGAAATTATAAGAAAACAGCAAAAGGAGTCAATTCTTTTAAAGACATTGTATACTAGTGCCGCATCTGCATTCACGACCTGTACAACGAAAGGAGTTTAATGAACTCAGACTTTGATTATTTCATGATATTATACTTTTTTTATTACTAGTGATTCATACACAAGGTGCTTTGCCAATGGTATTATATTTACATGAAAGGTGCTGGATTGAATAATTTACTTACCATAAATTTGGACATAATACTGTTTTGTTTAATCCGTTTAAAAGATATGTAATAGTTTTATTTTTGTGAAGTTAATGGATTATCATTCGAAGTTCATTAATTAATTGTGCCATGTGATGAATTGTATTATATTGCTGCTCGTATCAAGTGTGAGCACATCTATACTGCACTAAACACTGTGTAGAGATTCTATACTCCATGCTATAAACTAGTTTTATGTCTCCTAATGATTGAGGTTCAAGGTTTGTATCGAGGGTTGGCATCCTTACTGGCTGTGGGACACCTCAAACCATTACCGATTCTACTTATAATCAATTTGGAACAAGGATATATTATGAGATGGGAGGTTTTTTTCTGCAGATGAATTTTTTTTAATAAATCCAATTTTTTATTAATTTTTTACATAGCAATGTACGT